>JAQPZY010001162.1:180000-470000 GCA_029931535.1 Margaritifera margaritifera | reverse complement strand
TATTTTGACTGCGATGAAACCAATCAACAACACTAATTAATAAATCACATATACTTCATGTGACAAAGTTTTCTTGAGCAGAACATTTATATAAATTTAGCAAGACAAAAGTACTGCATTTATTTAAAATAAAAGCAAAATATAAATGCAATTATTTTTTTAAACATGAAATGACATTAAATCGGGCACTCACTGAATACCCTTTGGACACCCAAATAATTCAAAGAATTTATCTCGAACGGCAAACCAGTTCAAACTAGGCTGCCTTTATAAAATTGGAGTAAAAGATCGAGGAAAACGACATGTCAAACGTTATTTTAATATTATAATTTTGAGATGAAAGCAAGTTTTCATAACCACCGATTTCCTGGTTAGCCTTTCATATGGACAGGGGCCATTTTTTAAATAAATAAATAGCATCCGAGACTTTCTTTTATCGAGTAGATTGACTTTTTGCAAATTTTAAATACAATGCAAGAGCATTCAAATCCAACATTCAATGCTGATAATTTGTTACGTTAAAAATGTAATACTTATTTCGATTTCACGAGTGGAACGTCAGAGACAGCGAAAAACTGATATTATTTTTGTAAAATGTCTTTTCTAATATCTCTTCCAAGATTATTTTGCCTAATTGTTCTTGATATCTTTTTTTTTACTTTTTATTTTTAAGAAAAGGGACTGAATTTTGTGTACGAAATTCACGACTTCTTACGTTCTAAATCATTCAAATTTGAACTATTGCAATGTTTATATAAATTAAGAATGAAATAAATTGCAAAGAGAATAAAAATGTCTGTTATATTTGCTTTTGCTTTATGAAAAGTTTTTGTGGTGTAAGTGAATAAAGAATCCGATGATTATTGTTAGTCACGTTTACAAGGGTAATCAACAAGTTTGTATTTCCTTCACAGTGATTTAAGATTCGATATCAAATTACCGTCTATAATCGCTTATAAGTCGAGTCCAACTGCACACTGCAGAGACCCAGATCTGCCGTCTAATAATGCGACGACAGATCATGGTCTATGCTGTTTGCAGTTGGACTCGACTTATACGTGAGTATAGACGGTAATGAGAATAATACATCATTTCCATAGAAATGTTATTTTTCCAACTAGTTTTGTAATTTGGTAATAAATAAAATTATCTGGTTCGTCTCAGTATCTCCTACAGAAACTTCAAAAAGTTCAAAACACAGCTGCTCGGATCATCCTTAGAAGTACCAAGAACAGAGCACTCCTCCCCCAGCTAATGTACCCTCCACTGGTTACCTGTTCGCTCCAGAATCAAACACAAAATCTGTTCTCTATGCTACATTTCGTTGACAGCCTCCAGTCCAAAATATTTATCTGACATCACGTGTACACTCCTTCTAGATACTTACGCTCCTCTTCTGTCACTTGTATTCTCATTATTCCCACTATCAAAACGAAGTCCTAAGGACAATGTTCTTTTGCATACCAAGACCCATCGACTAATTGCCTGTTGAACTTAGAATAGAAGGACACTGTGATCCCATTCAAGAGTGCACTTAACACTCACCTATTTCGACTGCAAGAACAGACTTATGACTTAGCAATGTTTCCTTAGCTTAATTATTTTCAGCAAGTTTTTTGTTTTTAATTTCATGGTGTTTGTTTTTTTTTTTAATCATGTCCATATATATGTCATTATCTGTTAACTAATATTGTAAAGCGCTTAGAGCTTCTAAAGATTAAGCGCTGTACTAAGTTCTCATTATTATTATTATTATTATTATTAGAAGAAGAAGAAGAAGAAGAGGTGAGTGATAAATCAAAATTATTTACTTTGAAGTCAGCACGTAAGCAAGATGGAATGAATAATTTGTTTCCTGCTGTAGGGAGCTACAACATTTAATTATAATTTCATTAATTAAAAAATTATAGAAAATAAGTGTTTTTGTGCAATGCAGTCGGTTTATAGTCTATTTATCTCATTTGATACATCTCTAACGCTTTATCCCTACTTTTATTTTTTATTTTTAAATCTTTCAAAGTGCTTAAAAAAACAATTGTTTTTGCGAAACTTATTATAAAACCACTCGGTAAACTTGTAAAAAAATAAATAAAACTTGCATATGATTGTTCCAACTAATTTGGAAAAACTTGAAGAAAGGAAATTTTGAAAAGTAGACACATATTCTAAGTTCGACTTATTTTTCTGAAAGATTCTTATGTCCATTATTGGGAACTGTATGTATCATGCAGCATTACGACGTCATCTTGTAACTACTACCATATGTTTCATCATATTAACGAGTATTAGACCGATTCCAGTCATAATGTGACGTATGTTTGCCCATTTTTGTGATCAACAAGAAATTTATACAGTTTCTTGGAATGAAAAACAATGAGTCGGAAATCTGTAAATATTAAACATGAACACAAATTAAATATTTTTGATACATTATTAACCACAAATACCTGGAAGTAAATCAATACTGTTTACATCAAGATATTCCCAAATGTTTGAAGTTAACGCTAGTCTTGTTTAATGCAGATCAGATGACTTCAAAGAACATCATGTCTTAGAAAAGTTCATATGACATCAAATCATGTACAAGCTACCAATTCATACACTTTTCTCTCGATTATACAAAAGTAAAATTTGCTAATATTAGGGAATATTTACTATCTAATTATTTTTATGACCACAACGCAAGTATGCAGACTCTGCCTTTCAACCTGACATTGCGGTATCAGGTGTAAGATACATAAAAAAAACGAGGTGGAATAGTTTTACCTTTTGAAAATTATATTCCGCCAAATTTGCTAATCATAAATAAATATAGATGGTTACGTAGAGAAGGTTGTCTTGCATGAAACTCTATATTTACAACGTAAAATCACCGTTTAATCAATCTCTAATTCTGCTGATTTCATTCATAGCCTCATTACTCATTACTTGCACACACACAAAACAAAAAGAAATAAATAAAGTAAATATACTCATACAAAATTACATTTTAATTCCAAGAAATAACAGACAGTCAAAAAGTTAGATAAACATTATTATTATTATTATTATTATTATTATTATTTTATTTTTTTTTTATTTTTTTTTGCTAAGAAATACACAATACGACCGCACTCAGAAAATGAAAAAGCAGTTTCAAAACTTTTTACACTTTTTGTGTGTGTGTGTGTGTGCGCGCGCGCGCGCACCAAGTCTGTGGATGTAACGATCGAGACATTATTCCATTCGGCACAGAATAGGAGAACTACCTTCAACCCTCAGTTATATGTCCACTAATTATCCTGTCTTTTCATTTATCATGGACTTTCATCTGGACCTACATTTTATCATGGATTTTCATCTGGACCTACATGTGTTCTTTTAATTATTATTTTTAATGTAGTCATCATTCATGTCACCAGCGAGTACGTATAATTGACTACTGACTATTCCAAAAGCATTCAGTCACATTATGACCATATGATATTGCGCTATCTGCAAAACTAGAAAATATCCAAATTTTGAGCAAGTTTAAATAAAACCCAAAACAAATAAACAAAACCAAAATCAAAATAAACAAAGATTATACAACATCGTCTATGAGACAAAAATGTAATGAAACCGACAATGTTGAAGAAAAAACAGACCTGCTTCAATAATTTGTCATCAGAAATAGTATACAACATGCTACATAAAACTGTTGGTAAATAAGAGCGATAATCAATTAGTGCGATTCTGCAGTGAGTTTCTGCAACAATTAGTAAATTAATACAGTGAAAAAGCAACATAAACATTAGATTTAGTAATGACTTCGTTAATTACATACATTTATGTTGAGGATGAATTTCAAGTTACACATTGGACAAATAGATTAAACCAAACGATTAGTAAATATAATGAATATCGTCTACTAATATCAATAACATTTAACTGGGATTCAGGGCGTTAAAGTTTAGCACAAACTTTAAAGTTAATTTCTCAGAAATCATACTTGGAGTCTCTATTTAGTTCAAATAAAGCCCATCGTCGTTATAGATGAGAATACAAATTAAATATCAATGAAATCGTCTAGCTTTATTCTAATCAAAGTTGTCCAATTTCAAAACTTGCAGTTATGGGTCTTAAGTCCCGCTTAGTTTAAAAGTTTTTGACGATGGATTTTTATATGGTGGGCAACACGACTTGGCCCCTTCTTTGTTAGTTTACAAATGATACAAAAACAATAATAAACGAATGAATTTTATGCGGTATTTGCAACTGGTAACACTCAACTCTACCATTGTATTTCTTGGTACAAATGATATAAAAACAATAATAAAAGAATGAATTTTATACGATATTTGCAACTGGTAACACTCAACTCTACCATATTCCTTTGTACTTTCCTTTTTTTTATTCCTCCAGTTACTGAATAATGTCAGAGTTGTGAAGCTACAAATTAATTGTTTACAACTTACTCATTACTAATATTCAAATAAATATACATCATTTTTCTATATTTTTTTTATATCACACAAAAGACACGTATAAAAAGTAACAATATTCATAATATTAAACATGTACACTAGGCAAATGAGAAAGGAAAGAACAAGGAAGGAATGGAAAACAGAAAAAATAATTAGGTGTCTGTGTAGTATCGAGTCCTTTTATTAACCATTTAAGAAGGAATGAAATTTAGACATACTTCTATTTTTGTCTTCTTAAAATTTTCCACTTTTTGAAAGTCATCAAACGTTTCGTTTAGATTCCCTTAGGAGGAGCTGTTGGTAGTTTTGCTCACCGTTAGCTTAACTAGATGCATGCATGGAAGAAAACTTTAATTTTTTATACCCCCTCCCCTAGTATCTATTTTTAAGATTCTGTCATTGGTCTTCATATACTTTGAAAAACATATTAGTGGATATCATAAGGTTAGATAGTGTTTATTGGTATTATCAGTATGCATTTTTGTTAAGCCAGTACAAATTTTACGACATTTGACCATCTGACTTGATAAAGGTTCGCATTATAGAATAAAATCCTTTTAAATGTAAAAAGTGTTACCTGCTAACGGGGACTCTATGTCGTCTCTTCTATAAGGACTCATTGACCCATTTGTTCCGCAATCAGAAGACTGACCAGACATGGTTTGTCCCCCACGGACCATGCTATACTCGGTCTCTATAATATTTAAACTATTCTGTGAGGGGGTCACACGACCGTCTTTGTCCTTAACGGGGATATTGTTATTGTTATTTAAATTTTCCTTCCTGAGTCCAAGAATAGTTTCGATTAAATGAGGAGTTGGCTGTTTTGGTGGCCTCTCGTATATGTGAGGATGCCAGGTCCCTGGGGTTGTGTACATCTTTGTCATTCCAATGTAATGCCCCATCGAGGGGAGGAGATCAGTAAGAAACATTCTTTCACTTGTGTGGTAATCCATAGTCACAAATCTGTGTCCACTTTTTGAAGAGAGTGCTACTTATCCATTAACCTTTTCACAAAGGCTTCAACTGCACATGTACATACGTTGATATCTATTGAATCACTCAGATACCACGGTTAACCGCTTGAGCAACAGACAAATCTTTACTACACAGCAGGGATATAAACAAAGACCTTAAATGATGAGCTAATTGCCCATACAAGACTCTACATCGAACATTACTCCCTGCCCGTCGGTATCAAATGATATAAGATGCCAGTCTCTATGTTACATTAGGGGGGGAAATGCTTCAAATTTCATCCTCCCATGGGATAAGCCGACGGAACACTGCTTACAACTCCTGTTGTTGGTTCAAATCGTTTACTCAGCTATCAAGATCGATCCTGCGATTCGAGAAGCAATAAGGCAAATTAAGAAGCTCTGAGTCCTTAGAATAAATCAATTAAACCACAAATGAGCCCGAAACACTTGGCAGGGTTTCACAAAGTGCTCAGACCAAATCGTGGATAGGTCCAGCCAATCAAGTGCGGCCTGAGTAAAAGCCGTCTTTCGAGCGAATTAATTTGTTTCCGCCGACTATCTAGGAGATGGCATTAAAGAGCTTGGACTCTTAAACGATGCACATAATGATGTCAGATAGAAAATTAATGACCAGAATACGAGCCTGATAAGCAAATATTTGTAAGCCTAGGTGTCAAAGAGGTCTCAACAATATTGTTAACAGGCAAGTATCGGAGTGCAAATATTCGCTGATATCTCGGCCCCGTGCGGGATAGGTTGGGGGTTTTGATCGCTAAGCGGTGTCTGTCAATAGACTATAAGACAAAGCCCTAATACTTTTCATCCAATATCAATTAAGTTGAAATACCACAGGTATTCTTCATAGCTCAGCCCGTGTTTTTGATTATGCCACATGCCTGTATGTCACTCTATCACTCAGCACTTTGCGCCTTTTCGCACATTTCTATTGCCGCAAATTAATACCAGAGCTCGTACGCATTTAATGTCACTGTTGTTTACAATAGTCAGACGAGATAGTAGTTTCCACTTGACATATAGGGGCATTTAAGGTTCTATTAAGGTTCTATTTATTTCTAATTTGAGACACCGTTGTCATCTAGAAGAGCAGAACATGCTTTAAAAGCATTGTATGAGCGTTGATTAACTTTTCTATTATTGTCTCCCCGTTTTCTAAGGTAACTTTCAAGTACTTGATATATCCCTTTCATCCCTGTGTGCGTGATTTAGCAATGGCAGGAGTGGGTGTATAAGAGCCATGCAACTCCTTCTTCATCATTTAATGTATAAACGGTAATTTGAAGATGTAACTGAGATAGCTCATGGATATGAAACAACTTTGTCAAAGAATTTTGATTCACTTTCCGAGGGGCTTTGCTAGGCCTTGGTAACTTTGTATTGGTACAAATGGGGTGAAAAATGGATAAGTAATCTGGATACTGTGGCTTTTGTGCCATTACAAAGTGGCTAAGGTGTATATATATATATATATATATATATATATATATATATATATATATATATATATATATATATATAGAGAGAGAGAGAGAGAGAGAGAGAGAGACAGACAGACAGACAGACAGACAGACAGACAGACAGACAGACAGAGAGAGACAGACAGACAGAGACAGACAGACAGACACAGACAGAGAAAGCGGCGTACAGTGGTCAAAGATCACAAATAAACAGAATATAAACTTTATTTAGTTCTAAATTGTTTTTTGCAATTATGTAAGTGTGGAGAGGTAAGTATATGCAATTATGTAAGTGTGGAGACGTAAGTACAAAGTATTTGGTACTTTATGTAAGTGTTGAGAGGTAAGTGCACACAATTATGTAAGTGTGGAGAGGTAAGTACACAGTATTTGGTACTTTATGTAAGTGTTGAGAGGTAAGTGCACACAATTATGTAAGTGTGGAGAGGTAAGTACACAGTATTTGGTACTTTATGTAAGTGTTGAGAGGTAAGTGCACACAATTCTGTAAGTGTGGAGAGGTAAGTACATGCATTTATGTAAGTGTGGAGAGGTAAGTACATGCATTTATGTAAGTGTGGAGAGGTAAGTACATGCATTTATGTAAGTGTGGAGAGGTAAGTACATGCATTTATGTAAGTGTGGAGAGGTAAGTACATGCATTTATGTAAGTGTGGAGAGGTAAGTACATGCATTTATGTAAGTGTGGAGAGGTAAGTACATGCATTTATGTAAGTGTGGAGAGGTAAGTACATGCATTTATGTAAGTGTGGAATCGTAAGTACAAAGGATTTGGTACTTTATGCAAGTGTGGGGAGGTAAGTACAAAGTATGTGCTAATACGTTATCATGTAAACAAGTATGGAGAGGTAGTACAAAGTATTTGCTAGTACTTTATGATATAAGTAAGTTATAGTCAAAGTTTACAGAGGACTTAGTTATGATAAATGTAAATAAATTTTAAAAATGTGGAAATCTTTCATTTTTGTTGTGTCCTTGATTGATTTGCAAAATATATCAATTTTGATAACGGATTGAAACGTTTTGTTGACATAATTGTAATAATTTTTTTTTCTTCTATATTTGGCCACGAACAGTGGAATTTTGTTAAGTACTTTGATTTCAGATCCTTACAAAATGAATCTAAAAGTAAAAATTATATTCGTTTTAATTGAATTAATATTGCACGTATTACCTAGTCGTTCATCTCTTTCCCCCCCCCCCCCCCCCATGATAGCGACCGGATTTTATAAACAATGAGACAGTTTTAAATCTAACACAAAAAAATTCCTAAATCGAGGCAAGGCTATGACATCCTGATATTGTTCCAATAAAAGCTAATTTGTATCCAACGCATGATGTTCTTTTATTTGTTGTCACCGAGTCAATGAAGTTATCTTTTTTTTATATATTGATGCAGATTTCGTTCTCTTATTTGAGCAAATGGCACCGTAATATAATATTGGCTCTTCCACACATGTGAAAATCCTGAGTCATTTAATAAAGTTGGAAAAATCTAGTTGCTCACATAATACGAACAACATATATCAGCATCAGTGTTGAATATAACAACAGATATCAGCATCAGTGTTGAACATAAATGTGAAACTATTTCTTTTTGACAATATTCGAAATGAAATTTTAACGTGGGAATTTTCATTATCTCTTGGGTCGTTTATGTGTTATACTACGGTAACTGAATAATATGCTATGATACGTTGGTTTAGAAATCTGAATTTTCCGATGTATTTTTTTACATTATAAATACATCCTACATTGGTAGTCCTAGATGAAAGAAACTTCTCCAGTAGAGTGAAATTGTACAGGTATATTTAATAGAGCAAGGAAGAAAAGGAAATTTACTAGATAGAGAGAGCGTATATATTATGGATGGGAAAATGAATCCCATCATAACTGAAAACGATAGCTTTATTTATAATGCTATCCCCAAGCGAAAACTCCCACTAAGTCGCTCTAAGCATTACGTATATAAGATAAGCAAATTAAATTCCTTGACTTCATGTTTCTCGATGATGAGCAAATCGTCATAGATTAATATAACATCCCTGCTCGTATCGAATTTTAAAAAGGGTTTCGTACTGACAGTATTCCTGTCTAATAGAATTTAATTGTACATAACTACAGCAGGGACCAATTATCGGGCCTTAATATTACATATTATACTCCCCCAATACGCTTAGACAAACCATCTGGAGAGCTTTCCACAATAGTTCTACAGTAGCACAAACTGGCCAATAACCGGAAACGCTTGGATTGGCTTTTAAGACCCTGTAAAATATTAATAGTTAAATTTAACCTTGTTGACTCGGAACTGCCAGTTGGGATTGGATCAAAAGTTTTGGAGACATCGAATTTCTACAGTGAATCATATTATTAATAGTCCTACTACACAATGATGTCACCGATGTAAAGTACACGTGGGAGATAGGGCAACATATCCTAAAAATGGTTAATAATTGATCCGACTGAGAGTTAATGGATTAAATGTTGTCTTCTATTCACTCTAATGATATATACTTTCTTGATTAGCATTAAGAATCCAGTATTAATACTTTTATCCCAATCATTTAGCATCCAATATTAATACTTTTATCCCAATCATTTAGCATCCAGTATTAATACTTTTATCCCAATCATTTAGCATCCAGTATTAATACTTTTATCCAATCATTTAGCATCCAGTATTAATACATTTATTCCAATTAGTCACAGAAGTTTCAAGGAAACTTAATTCAACAACAATAAATAGTTTAACTTATCGCAAGTTTCATCTGTAATAAGTAAGACTTTCAACAGTAATACTGTCAGTTTAACATCAGCAAAACATCCTTGAAACATGTTTGTATAATTAATGAAAAAGACAATTTTTTAAAGGGAAAATACTGATAAGCAAGGAAACAATATATTCTTTACATAAACGTATTTGGTATAGGTGAAGTAACTTATTATTATCAGTGGCGGATTAACTAGGGAAGCGAGGGGTTTGCGGGGGTTGGGTTGTGAGAGACTGAGGTCCCAAAAACCCCGCCCGGCTGACCGATCACAAGAATATTTTCATGTGTGTGAAAATTGTTCTGTGTCTCTAATTCCCTCAGACTTCACACCCTGGTAAAGTACCAGGCACCTCTTTATTCAAACCCCAATAAAAACCAGAATAATCATGCTATGATTGACAAGTATACAATAAGCACCCCTAATGACTCATTTCCTCCCTCAAGGTGTGGCTTATGTCCGATTCCTAATCCCTTGTTTATACTCACTGCGGCCGATGAAAGACTAATCAATGAAGACACATTATACCGTTTGTTCAAGCCACTTGTTTATTAATATGAAATATGTCGAAGCTTTGCATACTCGACTTGGAAACATCTTAAATTACAATTGTTGAACAAATTTCCAACTTAGCAACCAGTCTTGAAGTTTGAATGACTAGTATTTACAGAAATAAAGTGAAATGTTAACATAACAATGACTGTAAGTTTTTTAAGTTATTATTTCGCTCGATTTTATCACGAAAACAACCAGTTACGAGGCTCTTTTGTTGACGAATGTGCAAAACTCACGAAAACGTGAAGGTCATTGTGAAGTTTGCAAGACGTACTTAATTGGAGCAAAATTAAAATAAGTATTCGTTCACTCAAGTATATAATAGGTATTGCCATGGTAATCATAAGTTATCTGAGCTGCAGGGTAATTCAAGACTGAATTACAAACTTGGAACTCAACTAAATAAACGGACCCTCCTATCTCATATTTTTATTGAAAGAGGTAAAATTAATATAATCGACAAAAAAAACCCACAACAAATTAATCTATCTGCACGAGTTTATTATATTTGCGTTCAGCGGCGTGTTACATAGGAGCGTTAAAATTCAAGAGTTAATTAGCAAGATGGAGCAAGATATCGTATTTTACAAAATTGCATATCACATTTTTTTTAAATGTAAGAATTTATAAATAGATGATAACGGCAGGCAATTTGTCTTAAGTCACCATGACACACACACACACACACACAACCGCATCAACTACTGATGACTGTTGTATAATTTTGGTCGTAGCGTAAGTTCCCTAACGAACTTCTTTAACAGAACAGTATTCATTAATTGTCAAAGTCTTACAAGCCTCCCCGCTCCAGTACCATACACAGGTGAACAGTGAACAATTTTCAAAATGAACATTTCACTTTCTCAATTTGGCAACCAATCTGATGTAAAAAGATTGGAAAACGAAACTTGTAACAATTATTTCTGAGATGTCAATGATATATAGGAGCGTCAATTTTCAAGTGGCACTAACGCACCGCGTTAATTAAGTACGGACGATTGCACGTTGATAAATATCTCTCATGACAATGACTGTATAGTGTGTCATGTTGATATAAATATATTGTTTTATTGTCTTTGAATGAACTCTCAATTTTCCCCCAAATCGAATATTCGCTTGGAAAATGCTCCAGTGTGTTTTTCATCACATCTTTACCATCAATTTGTAGTTCACACAAGTCTTACAATTGTAGTATTCTGTCGGCAAGGATATTTCCTTTCTGAAGATCAAATTCTATGCAAAGACGTTTGCAGCATCAATTAAAAGTACAGTGTTTCTCCGATAATAAACCCATGCCTGAAGATTAGCCCATAGCAAACTTTTACAAATTTTAGGTAAATGTTTATAAACGAAGGCCTTGTTAGATGATAATCCCACTGCCTACTGTTCATCACACGTGCATGGTGGCGCCCTGGACCTATCATTTTAAACATACAGTAATTTGTTCACGATTTTCAGTTTAAACATTTGCTCTTGAGCGGAACATATAAGAAAGGATATACATGTATATAGCCACCTAATTGTTTTGGAGCAGTGGTCCCCAACTCAGTGCCCGCGGGCGCCCACAAAGGTTTTTTATGTGCCAGCGAGAGAGGTTATACGGAAAGAGGTTATAATGAATAATGACAAAAAAAGAACGGGTTCAGTTAATTGGTTGGTGCCCGCCACTCTCTTATAAACTCACAAATGTGCTCGTAGGCACAAAAAGGTTGGGGACCCCTGTTTTGGAGCAACGAAATTGTAACAAATGAAACCGTAACACTATAGCTTTTCCATCTTGGAAAAGAATGGTTGCAATGCGCTAGTTTATCAATGTGATGTCGAACACGGTAACTTTGAACTTTGAAATTCAATGCTATTTCCTTATGCGTTCGACGATCCTATTTATCATCATCTTCGCTAGACAAGGGTCGTCGGTCCACTTCGTTCTATAGCGACCCAAAACAGTGTTTTGAATAAGTGCCCTCTTGCGAATGAAAGAGTTTCTTCCCGTAGCATGCGAAATAAATTTACCAATCAGAGAGCTCGTTTTTACCTGTTAGGTTTTCAACATGGCGACTTCCATGATGTCAACATGCATTCAAACTTCAAAAGTTGGGATTGCGGACTAGCTTGACAACATGCAAGAATTTCTCACCTCCGAAACTGAAAAGTTGACGACGGAAGTGCTCCAATGAGCATCGGCAATTATACGTTTTGAAAATGAAAAGAAAAAACACATGTTAAAACATTTTTGCGAAGAATTTTACTTAGTTCAGGTTACAATCAAGATATATATTTGATTGACTTTAGGAACTCACGACAACAAACAAAGTATAGGGGTTAAGTGTGTGGAACTATTTTGTTAGACTTTTAATATCTGTCCGCCAAGATGGTCGACGTAGGGATACTATACAAAATTGTACAGTGAATCACCAGGTAGCAGAGACACTTACCAGGCGGCAATTGTGCAGAGTGTCTCGAGGAAGAAAAAATAAAAACTGTTTGAAAGGTTTAACTGGAGAAACTTAGGTGCGACATGTGTCGTTGTCTACAGAGGCTGCAATGATTATATCTTCCTAGGTAAATTTAAATAGCAATCTGATTGCATTAGTTTCTTTCAGCTGTATCCAGTCGTATAGAGGAGCGGTATATACTGTTTTGATTAGCTACATATACCAAAGGTCGATGAAGAACAAAGTGGATCGCTGTCCCTTGGATAGCAAAGATGACTTATCATTTGGAATCGACTTATCTGCTGTTTAACCACTCAGAATTATCTATTAGTAGTATCATCTGTCTATATTTATTCCATTTGTCGCATTGAAAGCAACATGCCAAAGTACTTGACATTATGTTTAAGCGTTATCAAACACCACTTGTATTTTAAAAGGCTCATTTACAAATCCCCTTGTACATTACTGTCAAGGAAACGTGGGTCTTTGTTATAGTAATTTTCAGCTTCAGATAATTTAATGTTTATTTGTTTTTATCTTAATTTATCAGAAGCGCATTACCAGTAATTGCAACTTGTTTCAAACTTGTACAGTTTTGAACTCATTTACAGATATAATGGATAAAACGGAATCAAGTCATATTAAACGTCACAAATTACTATAAAATCCACGAAAATGCATATTCAGCCACAAATGTTTCAAATTTGGTAAACAAATCAGAAATATGTATTACAACAATAATTAATGAGTTCTCTCTGCCGTTATTGCTCAGTTGTTATGACGAAAAATACATTAAAGTTCAAGTATGGATAAAAGCACGATTTTAATGCTATTTCTCCAGAACAAAAAATGAATGAAGAGTTTGATAATGAAATAAATTACCAACTACATTACATCCCTCGACTTCGACTTGGTTTGCTGTTGTGTGTGTGTGTCTTCATATCCAGAACAAGCCATTCTGCAGAAATTTTTCTGTTCGGTTTTGTAGGGTTTAACGCCATTTTTCAGCACATGACAGGCTATACATAACGGCCAACTATTTTAATCATTCAAATGCTTTTTTTTTCTTCAGCTATCGATGACTGTATTGACCGTACATAGGTGTAGGATAGGTCGTTACAATTTCTGACACATTTTCATAAAATTAGTCTTCATTTCTTAGTTTATCGCGAATCCCTTTCGCTTTAATCTCTACTGTAGCGAGTTCTTTGTTCCCCTAATGAGTCACTTCCACACATCCATACTGGTGACGTAATGTCTGTTCCAACTTTAGTGAGGGCAACCCTTTTAAATATAATTTTGCCTTAACTCTGCAAAAGAGCTTATTTTCTTCTTTAAGACGTACGAATATTAAGTTTTCAGGTATGGAAGATTCAAAAGAGGTTTCAATAGAAACGTTCATATTTCGCAATAAAATAAGGCATGCAACGATGGATGACATATGTGACCACGATGGATGGCATATGTGACTACATTTAAGTTATAATGCTACAACGATGGATGGCATATGTGACTACATTTAAGTTATTATGGTACAGCGATGGATGACATATGTGTCTAGGTTTAAGTTATAATGCTACACCGATGGACGACTACGTTTTAGTTATAATGCTACACGGATGGCCGACATATGTCACTACGTTTTAGTTATAATGCTACACGGATGGCCGACATATGTCACTACGTTTTAGTTATAATGCTACAACAATGGATGACATATGTCACTATGTTTTAGTTATAATGGTACAACGATGGCTGAGATGTCACTACGTTTTAGCATTAATGCTACAACAATAGATGGCATATGTCACTGTATTTTAGTTATAATGCTACAGCAATGAATAACATGTCACTACGTTTTAGCTCTAATGCTACACCAATGGACGGCATATGTCATATGCTACAACGATGGATGCCATATGTGACTAGGTTTAAGTTATAATGCTACAACAATGGATGCCATATGTGACTAGGTTTAAGTTATAATGCTACAACGATGGATGACATATGTGACTAGGTTTAAGTTACAATGCTACACCGATGGACGACATATGTCACTATCTTTTAGCTATAATGCTACAACAATGGATGGCATATGTCACTGCGTTTTAGTTATAATGCTACAACAGTGGATGACATATGTGACCACGATGGATGGCATATGTGACTACATTTAAGTTATAATGTTACAACGATGGATGACATATGTGTCCAGGTTTAAGTTATAATGCTACACCTATGGACGACTACGTTTTAGTTATAATGCTACACCGATGGACGACATATGTCACTATGTTTTAGCTATAATGCTACAACAATGAATGGCATATTTCACTGCGTTTTAGTTATAATTCTACAACAATGGATGACATGTCACTACGTTTTAGTTATAATGCAACAACGATGGATGGCATATGTGACTAGTTTAGGTTATAATGCTACAATGATGGATGACATAAGTAACTAGGTTTAAGTTATAATACAACAGCGATGGACGACATATGTCACTACGTTTTAGTTATAATGGTACACCGATGGACGACACGTTTTAGTTATAATGCTACAACGATGAATGACATATGTGACTAGGTTTAAGTTATAATGCTAAAACGATGGATGACATATGTGACTACGTTTGAGGTATAATGCTACAACATTGTAGCAAAACACAAACACACAATGTTACAAGTGCACGACTTTGGCGTGGGTTGCATAAGAGTGGCAGCTTATCAACCTGTTCTTTGTCTAGAAAGACTAATATATATATTCGCATATAAATCTGGTCCAACTGCAAACAACATAGACCCTGATCTGCCGTCTCATAGTGTGCCAGCAGTTCAGGGTCTATGTTGTTTGTTCTACGTATTAATCCTATCAAACTGCATAGACCAGATCTGCCAGCGCATATTCCGATGGCAGATCTGGATCTATGCAGTTTGCAGTCGGATTCGACTTATACACTAGTATATACGGTATTTTGTTCAAATTTTTATATACTTAGAATTTTCTTTCTACTTTAAAACAGTCCACGCTTGTTTATGTTGGCGGTAGTTTAGGTTCAGTTTGTATCCATGTAATTCCTCTGTAAAGTGTAGAACTGTTTCCTTCGTGAAGAAAGTTAAGAAATTCGATAAACAAGGTTTATCATGTATGAAAGCGCTGTTCACAGTTATCTGAGATATTATAGTGTATTTTATCTAACATGCATGCACCATTAACGCTGAGAAGGAGTCCAGATCCCAACATTTACCACAAGCCCATCACAAATCCTTAAACTACTGTAATGTAAATTAAAGCGATGCGATTTTGCTTTTACCAAGCCATGAAAGTTAATAGCTTTTCTCAAGCTATAGTCGACCCCCCATACACAAATCAGTGCAATTCCTTACCGACCGTGTCCGCGGTTGATAAAAGTTTCAAGTAGGTATAAGTGAAAAATTATCTAAAAAATATTTAAGTAGCAACATAAATCATAATGTTTTTAAAACACCATCATGGAATGGCGTTTACTTAAATAATTATACTAATAAATTATTGATACACTCGAGGCCGATTACACGTTTATTATTACTTGAAGGAACCATATAATGTTCTATTAAATATTTTAATGATAAATACTGCGATTGGTGTGAATCCCTCCTAGAACATCTGCCGTATGGCTTAAAACAAAATATGGTTGCGAATCGTTTCTCGAGGGCGATATCTCACTCTTCTGTGACGAGTTGAAGTTATTGAGAGAGAGAGAGAGAGAGAGAGATGTTCAATTTATGTCATTGTTTTTGTATCACAGGTTTAAAATCTTTTTTTCTCTACACGTATTTGCGCAGCGTAGATAAAATAAAACTTTGTTTAATAATTCTTTCAATTTAATTACTGTTATTGTTGTCTTTTAATGATGTCTGCCTTTTTTGTTTAACACAACTTTTACATTAGCCGACAGGGTAAGTCGATGCCAGATGTTTTGTGTGTGCCTCACATTTGCCGATAAGGTAAGTCGATGCCAGATGTTCTGTGTGTGCCTTACATTTGCCGATAAGGTAGGTCGATGCCAGATGTTCTGTTTGTGCCTCATATTTGCCGACAAGGTAAGTCGATGCCAGATGTTCTGTGTGTACCTTATATTTGCCGACAAGGTAAGTCGATGCCAGATGCTCTGTGTCTGCCTTACATTTGCCGACAAGGTAAGTCGATGCCAGATGCTCTGTGTGTGCCTTACATTTGCCGACAAGGTAAGTCGATGCCAGATGCTCTGTGTGTGCCTTATAGTTGCCGACAAGGTAAATCGATGCCAGATGCTCTGGGTGTGCCTTACATTTGCCGACAAGGTAAGTCGATGCCAGATGCTCTGTGTGTTCCTCCACTTGAAACTGTTGCAGAAGAACATATGTTAAAATCTTTCTTACCAAGAACAGCTTCAATAAATTTCCTCATGATACACTTTCGAGTGAGGCACATATATGGAAAATAGCTCGGTCTGATTCTTTTGCAACGTATGAGATATTACAAAAATAATGATGATTATTTCTTCCCTTCACTTTCCAGATTAGCCCATTCATGAGCCTTAGGGAAGGAGAGGAAGAAGATGAAGAAAACTGGTTAAAATGAAGAAGAAAAAATTGAATGACTTAAAACACGCAGTTCTGTATTTTCTGAATATTAATTTGGGTTTGATTTAGGATGAATTCATTATCAGTAGGATGATAATCAGTGCTACCATTTAAAGGTGTGAAGGTAGTGAGAGGAAAACCGAGTTAATGGTTCTAAACAGTTTAATTATCCGTTGTTGGTAACTGAGACAATAAAAAAGCGTGTTAAATGTTTAAATTTGAATCCACAAAAATAAGAGGGGTTATTTGTTCGAGTCAGTCGATACAGATTATCTTTCAAACTACAATAATTGTATTTATATTGGCTTAAGATAATATGAAATGTTACATAGCATTGGGAAAACTATTAGGTGTCTTTTCAATGTTAGGTAGGATGCTACAAAATGTAAATCAAAAACTACTGGGCTCATTTCAATATTAGGTAGGATGCTACAACATGTAAACCAAAAACCACTGGGCCCATTTCAATGTTAGGCAGGATGCTACAACATGTAAACCAAAAACCACTGGGCCCATTTCAATGTTAGGTAGGATGCTACAACACGTAAAACAATAACCACTGGGCCCATTTCAATGTTAGGTAGGATGCTACAACACGTAAACCAAAAACCACTGGGCCCATTTCAATGTTAGGTAGGATGCTACAACATGTAAAACAAAAACCACTGGGCAAATTTCAATGTTAGGTAGGATGCTACAACACGTAAACCAAAAACCACTGGGACCATTTCAATGTTAGGTAGAATGCTACAACACGTAAAACAATAACCACTGGGCCCATTTCAATGTTAGGTAGGATGCTACAACATGTAAACCAAAAACCACTGGGTCCATTTCAATGTTAGGTAGGATGCTACAACATGTAAACCAAAAACCACTGGGTCCATTTCAATGTTAGGTAGGATGCTACAACATGTAAACCAAAAACCACTAGGCCCATTTCAATGTTAGGTAGGATGCTACAACACGTAAACCAAAAACCACTGGGCCCATTTCAATGTTAGGTAGGATGCTACAACACGTAAACCAATAACCACTGGGCCCATATCAATGTTAGGTAGGATGTAAACCAAAAACCACAGGACCCGATAAGAACCTTTATGTGCAAATTCTTTAGGGAATATCTTGCGACTAAACAAACAGAACAAAATGAGTTAAGGCTGATGTAGATCAATGTTATCTACGCATACAGAACGAAAAGATGTTAAACGTAACTTTGCTGTCCCGTGCAAGACGGTATTTATTATTCGATGGCAAAGGAAGCTTTATGGCTGCTTGATAATTTATGACGCTCATGGCCATACTTCACACTCAGCCCTTAGTTCTATTTTGAGACAAACATGCATGGCCATACTTCACACTCGGTCCTTAGTTCTATTTTGAAACAAACATGCATGGCCATACTTCACACTCGGTCCTTAGTTCTATTTTGAAACAAACATGCATGGCCATACTTCACACTCGGTCCTTAGTTCTATTTTGAAACAAACATGCATGGCCATACTTCACACTCGGTCCTTAGTTCTATTTTGAAACAAACATACATTACCATATTTCACACTCAGTCCTTAGTTCTATTTTGAAACAAACATGCATGGCCATACTTCACACTCGGTCCTTAGTTCTATTTTGAAACAAACATGCATGGCCATACTTCACACTCGGTCCTTAGTTCTATTTTGAAACAAACATGCATTACCATATTTCACACTCAGTCCTTAGTTCTATTTTGAAACAAACATGCATGGCCATACTTTACACTCGGTCCTTAGTTCTATTTTGAAACAAACATGCATGGCCATACTTCACACTCAGCCCTTAGTTCTATTTTGAAACAAACATGCATTACCATATTTCACACTCAGTCCTTAGTTCTATTTTGAAACAAACATGCATGGCCATACTTTACACTCAGCCCTTAGTTCTATTTTGAAACAAACATGCATGGCCATACTTTACACTCGGTCCTTAGTTCTATTTTGAAACAAACATGCTTGGCCATACTTCACACTCAGCCCTTAGTTCTATTTTGAAACAAACATGCATAACCATATTTCACACTCAGTCCTTAGTTCTATTTTGAAACAAACATGCATGGCCATACTTCACACTCGGTCCTTAGTTCTGTTTGAAACAAACATGTATAACCATATTTCACACTCAGTCCTTAGTTATGTTTTGGAACAAACATGCTGGTATCCATAACGTTTCGAGACACTGATATGTCAGCGTAAAAACAAGATAGCAGGAGATAAACGTACTTGGCAGAGGAAACACGATTGGTCTACAGAGATATCAGCAACTGTAAAGAAAGAGCTGGAATTAACGACTACAAGTTATTTTTTTTCAAAGTCCAACTAAGAGTTTAAATAACTCATATTGTCGGTTAATGTTCAAGCAAATTTAATTGGTAACATTCAGTGTATGAAAAAACATGAAAACGTGTTTGAGCAATGGCTCTCAGCAGAATACCAATAGATATTCTAACCACTAATTGACCGCACGTGAGCAACGGGAATAATTATGGTTATTACAACAACAACAACAACAACAAAAAGATTTTAAACGAGGTGGTCGAGAGAGGAAATAAAGGTAGGACTTTTTATAAATGCATCTCGAGGGTAAGACCTATCCATTGAAAGGAAGTCTTTAGAAACTAATAAATTAAATAACTGACTTGGTTTTATTCATCATCAAATAGATATAACAAATAAGCGACGTATATCTATCTATGTATCTGTCTATCTATATATCTATCAGTCTATCTATCTATCTATCTATATATATATATCTATTATCTATCTATGTATCTATCTATCTATATATCGATCTATCTATCTATCTATATATCTATCTATTTATCTATCTATTTATCCATCTATCTATCTATGTATGTATCTATTTATCTATCTATGTATCTATCTATGTGTCTATCTATGTATCTATCTAAATATCTATCTATTTATCTATATATTTATCTATCTATGTATCTATCTATATATCGATCTATCTATCTATCTATATATCTATCTATCTATTTATCTATCTATTTATCGATCTATCTATCTATCTATCTATCGATCTGTCTGTCTATCTATATATCTATCTATTTATCTATCTATGTATCTATCTATGTATCTATCTATCTATCTATCTATCTATCTATCTATCTATCTATCTATCGATCGGTCTATCTATCTATCTCTCTCTCTCTCTATCTCTCTATCTATCTATCTAACTATCAATGTATCTATATATGTATCTATCTATCTGTCTAACTATCTATGTATCTATCTATCTATCTATCTATCTATCTATCTATCTATCTATCTATCTATCTATCTATCTATCTATCTATCTATCTATCTATGTATCTATCTATGTGTCTATCTATGTATCTATCTATCTATCGATCTAACTATCTATGTATCTATCTATCTATATATCGATCTATCTATCTACCTATCTATCTATCTATCTATCTATCTATCTATCTATCTATCTATCTATCTATCTATCTATCTATCTATCTATCTATCTATCTATCTATCTATCTATCTATCTATTCATCGATCTATCTATCTATCTATCTATCTGCCTATATATTTATCTATCTATTTATTTATCTATCTATCTTTCTATGTATCTATCTATGTATCTGTCTATGTATCTGTCTATCTATCTCTATCTATCTATCTATCTATCTATCTATCTATCTATCTATCTATCTATCTATCTATCTATCTATCTATCTATCTATCTATCTATCTATCTATCTATCTATCCATCCATCCATCCATCCATCTATCTATCTATCTATCTATCTATCTATCTATCTATCTATCTATCTATCTATCTATCTATCTATCTATCTGCCTATATATTTATTTATCTATCTATTTATTTATCTATCTATCTATGTATTTATCTATGTATCTGTCTATGTATCTGTCTATCTATCTATCTATCTATCTATCTATCTATCTATCTATCTATCTATCTATCTATCTATCCATATATGTATCTATCTATCTATCTATCTATCTATCTATCTATCTATCTATCTATCTATCTATCTATCAACCTACTATTTAAACATTTCCCCATTTTAATGAACATTTCATGTGGTTTACTTTAAACATATCAATGCATTTTGATGAACATTTCATGTGGTTTACTTTGAGCATATCATGGAAATGAATTAAAACCCGAGATAGACTGACTGATAACGATTTACGAACTACAGAAAAAAGTCCATGTATATATCACCAATTTAAAATGGCATGTGAGCTTTGTGAGAATCTACCTACATGTGAAACTACCTTCTTTACTTGCGTATAAGTTGATTCCAACTTATAACAAAAGAGACCGTGATCTGCCCTCGCAAAGTGCGCCAGCAGATCAGGGTCTATGTTATTTGTTCTACTGATGCTGATATTCAATGACGCCCTGCGACACTTCTAGGTTACACGTACTGGTAAAAAGCCTAACTCCAATAAATCTTTGAATACTAACAGATCAGAAATTGCTTTGAAATTCGGATTCTGTTCCACCATTTTTGTGAAGTAAAGAGAGAATAAAGAGGAAATTTAAAAGAGTATACATATATATATATATATATATATATATATATATATATATATATATATATATATATATATATATATATCATACTTTTAGGTTCCTATCTGGAGTTTCGCTGTTTTGTACAGGGTTCAAAATTTAAAGGAAATGTATTCTCCCTGGTTTTTCACCACTGGTAATCCTTGTTATAAAAAGAAATGTGTATATCCTCGGGGAGATTTAAAGAACCTTCAACTTTCTTTATTCTGATGTCTGAATGATGGAAGTTGGTTTGGTTTTGAGAGTATACAAGCTAGACTTTATTTATGACGTGCATCTAACAGAACATTGCTAGCTCTGCCTGGCTACTTATGACATGCATCTAACAGAACATTGCTAGCTCTGCCTGGCTACTTCTGACGTGCATCTAACATAACATTGCTAGCTCTGCCTGGCTATTTTCACTTTCTAAATCTAACAGAACATTGCTAGCTCTGCCTGGCTATTTTCACTTTCTAAACGTGAGGTAAATTATAAAAAAGAGAGCTGATACAAATTTTTTCCTTTTTCAATATTTTAAAATTTCGTAAGTGCGCTTTCAGAAAATAGTAATGCCTGCACCGTGAAAATTCGTTTCTCCAGGGCCGGTTGAACCACTAGGCAAACTAGGCGGTCGCCTAGGGCGGCACAATTGGGAGGGGGGGGGGGGAGGAGGGCCGCAAAAAACTGAATGAATAAAAAAAGAAAGAGAAATAGCATAAAATAGAAGATAATAAGCGTCTATAAATAGAACGAGAAAAACAGATGCAGAATTTGTATTCATACTAATGCCCAATATTCATTTTCGAATGTTAATTGTGGGGGAGGAGGGGGCTCAAGGCTGAAGGTTCGCCTAGGACCCCAAAAACCCTTGCGTCGGCCCTGTGTCTCTCTGTTTCAACGACAAGCAAAGTTAGTGTATTTTGTGCTTTTTCAAGTACATTTCCCCAGCACACCCAAGCGGTCATTCTAATCAGCTGTTTACTTCAGAGAGAACATGGTTTTCCTAATAGTAATCAGAAATAAATGTCAATACAAGTAGATGAAAGACATGTAAGTGTATGTTACCTTTCTCTGCACTGCGAGAGTTGTAGGGCAAACAACTTTTCACCGTGCCTTCCCCACTTACAGCGGTGCTCCAACATTCTGGAGTGAAATTTAAGGATAAGCATGCTATTTTTGCATGATTTAATTTGGGTGATATAGCTGAAAAATTTCAATCGTAAGCATCTAGACATTCCTTATTAGTACCGTATATACCCGCGTATAACTCGATACCAACTGCAAACTGTATATACCCAGATCTGCCGTCGCATAATGCGCCGGCAGATGTGGGTCTATGCAATTTGTAAGGACTATTCAGTAGAACAAACAACTTAGACCCTGATCTGCCGGCGCATTATGCGGCGGCAGATCAGGGTCTATGTTGTTTGCATTTGGACTGATATTATACGCGAGTATATACGGTAATTATCATTCATTTCTTCCACAGAACAACATTCATTAGTGTTATCGTTTCATAAGAATCTCCCTCTACAGTACAATACAATGGTGAACAGTTAACTATTTTTAAAATGAACATTGCACAATCTCAACATGGCTACCAATCTGATGCTAAACGATAGGAACATGACATCTGCCACATTTATTTCTAAAATGATAATGATAAATTCTACAGTTTAAACAGGGACGAAAAAGACCAGGGTCAAATGGGGTTAAAGGTCAACGGCAAAAATGTTTGCTATTTCTTCCTACACTATTATATGAAAGCATGTTAAGCTGTTTAAGCTGTTTATTTCTTGATTTGTACTTAATTTATTAAATAATAATTAAAAGATTTTTTTCTTTCATTTAACCCAACAGTTTAAATTTTAAGTTGATTATATTTGTATGTCTTCTGACTTTTAAGTCCCCAATGTGGATATCATGTACATTTAACACACAATAATGCCTCAAGGCATGCTGTCTGAGGAAGAGTAAAATATACATAATTAGCTAATTTTCATACATAATATTAATGTACAATTTTATTTTGACATTTTTTTTTACACAGCAAGGCCTTACTTCTGATGTTCATCTCATAGCAAGCCCTGCGTGGATAGTTTCACTTTCTGAACTTGAGGGCCAAAAAGAAAGAAAAAAAGAACAACAGCCGATAAATGTTTTTAGGTTTTTGATATTTTAAAATTTAATAAGCTCACTGTGAAAATTCCTGTCTGTATTCCATTGACAGGCAAAGTTAGTGAACTTTGCGTTTTTTCAAGTACATTTCTCCAGCACATAGAATCAGTCATTTTTATCAGCAGTCTGCTTCAGAGAAAACATGGTTTTCCTAATAGTGATCAGAAATAAATATCAAACCAAGAAAGCGAAAGACATGTAAGTATATGTTACGTTTCTCTACACTGTGAGAGTTATAGAGCAAACAACTTTTTCCCACGCCTTTCCGAACTCGGGGCCAGAATGCTAATGATATATTATACTTTTTCTTTGTATTGTTAATTCTGAAGGTCTTGATTGTTCATAAAACTTCGTTCTGTTGGAAGGTTTTTCTGCGTGTTTCCCAGAGTCATATTCACACAAAGGTAATGCTATTATATATATATATATATATATATATATATATATATATATATATATATATATATATATATATATATATATATATAGGGGTAGATGGATGGATAGATAGATAGATAGATAGATAGATAGATAGATAGATAGATAGATAGATAGATAGATAGATAGATAGATAGATAGATAGATAGATAGATTCGGCATTTTATTATTTGACAATCGCTTTTATCTGACAGTAACATTGAAAACCATCTAGTCTGTTAATGCGACACATTCGATAATTCCATTTTCGGCCGACTTCGACGCTATTATTTGGGTACAAAATTCGCTAATCTAATGCAAACTGGAACTTTATTACCGGTAGACGGCAAGCGGATCTTCATGTAATTGAACCATAACGTTGATCAAACTAGTAAAGCGTGGATTTGCTTACTTATACATTCTTTAAAATCTATCGAGAAAAATCACTTCGTTTTCTCGTACAATTTCATCTTTAATTAAAGAAAGAATCATAAAGATCGTTGATTGATTGAACAAAGACGAGAATGTTTTTGGTTTTCGACTAATAATTTCGAGGAACATTTGGGACTAAATCAGAAAATCTTAAGCCTCTATACTAGTCCATGCTATAATTTTAAAATACATTCCTACACACTCATTCAACATTTTTCTTTTCTGTCCAATTTTTATGTTCCTTTTCTACACGTGAACAGTATTTCCTTTCTCTCTTTTTTAAAATTCTTAGATATTTTCTTTTTTTAAATACAGTAACCAAACGCCAAAGAGACCACTCATTTTCTCCCTCCCATTTCAATATTTTCCTCTTTATAAGGAAAAGAAGGTTTGCAAATAGTTCTTTTTACCGATTTATCTTTAATTTCTTCTTTTTATCTATTATGTATATATCCATGTACAAATCTCGCTACCTGTAAGAAGCGAACATTGGCAACTACCAAGCTCTTGTCTTGTTTCTCCATCGAAAGCTTAAATCTGTCGAATTCACCCGGAACCATTTGTATCGGATAAAGGCTAACATATATATATATATATATATATATATATATATATATATATATATATATATATATATATATATATATATATATATATATATATGTGTGTGTGTGTGTGTGTGTGTGTGTGTGTGTGTGTGTGTGTGTATTAAAGTCACCAATCTGTACTACTCTAATTCATAAATTGAGTTACAACGACTCCCGCGCTACGGAAAGCGTGCTAAACTAAAATTTATATGAAATTCACTACACATACTAGCGTTATGATGAGTTGGCATAAGTTTTTACTATGCTACTGAACTATCTTTAATAATTAAGTTACAACAATAGGACTATTAGGTGTTTGGGCGCCTCCACATTATTAAACACTTTACAAAAGAAAATCTAAATAAAATGCAAATACTTTGCAAATATATTGCAAGTTACACATGCCAATAGTTAGCTAACAGTATGCAATTTAAGAAGGGGAGGCACACTATTGCCTTAAAGTCCCATTGTTCCAATTTCCTTCCTACTTTCCACCTAAATAAGATGCCTAAGAATTGTCCCAATTGTAAACACTCTGCCAGAGACATATATAACTTGCAGATAGAGAGGTGTCCCAATTGTAAACACTCTGCCAGAGACATATATAACTTGCAGATAGAGAGGTGTCCCAATTGTAAACACTCTGCCAGAGACATATATAACTTGCGAAAGCACATAGAGAGGACGCATCCAGATAATTTCGCTAATTGGTTCAATTCTAGGAATGTACCCGGTCTGCCTGCTCTATATAGAGAGGTTCAGTAGGAATGTATCCAGTCTATCTGGTCTATATAGAGAAGTTAAATGCTAGGAATGCACGCAGTCTGCCTGCTCCATATAGAGAAGTTCAATTTTAGGAATGCACCCAGTCTGCCTGCTCTATACAGCGAGGTTCAATTATAGGAATGTACCCGGTCTGCTTGCTCTATACAGAGAGGTTCAATTATAGGAATGTACCCAGTCTGCCTGCTCCACATAAGGAGCAGTGGCGTAGCGAATGGGGGGGGGGGGCGAAGAGGACAATGGCCCCGGGTGGCACTTTCTAGGGGGCGGCAATTTGGTAAGAGTACCGTATATATCATAAATAATACGAATGGAGTGGGGGCGTAATTTTGGTAGCTGGCCCTGGGCGGCACTTTGCCTCGCTACGCCATTGATAAAGAGAGGTCCAAAGTTTGGAAGTTAAAGGGGTAGTAGAAGAGGTAGCACACGATAAGAGATTAAGCACAGAGGATACATATAAACTGTTAAGCAAAGTGTTACAGATTGCTGATCCTAATTGAAATGATACATAAGAGGATTTAGCTATAGAGCTTAGAAAATATAGCATGTATAAAAAAGATTTAAACATAGAGGATATAAAGCAGAATATAGAGGATATAAAGCAGAATATAGAGGATATAAAGCAGAATATAGAGGATATAAAGCAAAATATAGAGGATATAAAGCAAAATATAGAGGATATAAAGCAGAATATAGAGCGGGATATAGAGGATATAGAGCAGAATATAGAGCGGGATATAGAGCAGAATATATAGGATATAGAGCAGGATATTACAGAGAACATAAAGGGGAAAAAAGGATCCATGGATGGAGAAGTTCCAACATCTCTGTAATTTTGTTTATCTACGCATTTTACAAACTGGAGAAGGGAACTTCAAAAATAGAGAAGTCTAAGCTCTGATTTAAACCAAACCCCTTTCCATATATGCTCTAGTTAGGAGTTTGACTATTCTCCAGAAATCATAGTAGAGACTTTTGTAGATACTTCTCTATACATCGGAACTACTTCCAATTGACTTCCCATACCGAACACAATAGACCACAATTAC
The DNA here is from genome assembly GCA_029931535.1 of Margaritifera margaritifera. Classification (NCBI taxonomy): domain Eukaryota; kingdom Metazoa; phylum Mollusca; class Bivalvia; order Unionida; family Margaritiferidae; genus Margaritifera; species Margaritifera margaritifera. The sequence continues at coordinate 442,659 of JAQPZY010001162.1, read as the reverse complement.
CAACCTCTGTTCTTCAGCTTAGAAATGCCATACGCTGTATTGCATGTGAAAGTATCATCATCGATTACTCTCTTAATGTAGTAGTAAGCTAAACTGTACTTTTTGTCATTTCTCATCTGATATCAACATTCTTTACATCTCTGAGACTTTTGTTTGAGTGTTCCTTCACCTCTTTTCTCCATCTCTTCTCTCATTTATCCAGAACTGTCACATCCCATTTCAATCATTTTATTATTCGTACTATTGTTTCAAATAGTACAGATAGTTCAGTAATATAACAAAAAGGTATACCAATTAATCAATTAATACGTTAGTATCTCTGGTGAATTTTATATTAATTTTAGGTATTCACTCTGTCCGTGCTGTAGCACGGGAGTCGTTTTAACACGATTTTATGAATTGAGAGCAGTATAGATTGGTGAATTGATATACCTATTTATTATACTACGTGTGTGTGTGTCTGTGTATGTCACCTCAAAGTAGATTTTCAGAGCGGTATATACTTCAATATCTATCTGATATTTGCACCTCTCAAATATGTCTTTATTTTCAATAGGTTTATTTCTGTACTGTAGCTTCAACTTTATCTTTTATTTTTCTTTCTTTCTTCTCCTTTGTATATATTCCCTTTTGCCAATAACATCTGCTCGTGTCTCTCAAGGAAAAGAATCATTGTGTTCTATCGTATTTATACACAATCGAACTTTGACTCCCCCCAAAGCACCATTTAACGGAATATACATTAATTTTTGCTCCCAAATCTTCAACATCGCATAAAGATTAAGTGATTCATATGTGTTCGACAGTCGAATGGCTTCGGTCTAATAAAATAAATGGATAATCTCCAATACCTAGATCACCAAACTATGAAATATTATTAATTAGAGAGTGAGTATTGAAACACCGTGTGAGAAAATAATTTATTTATATGAAGAAGTATAGACTGTGTTGTTTAACCACAATTATTGATTGGGAAAATAACGAGTGAGGCGTACATGTCTTGAAGAGTCTAATAAGGCAATTAAAACTATATACAAAAAAAACATTAATTGTGGCCTTAACCCATGGACAATCTCTATGGGCCATGGGCAATCTCTATCAAGCATTTTATTTACTGGTTATGAACACAAAAAAGAGCCCTGCAGTTAATAAATTAAATATGAATAGTGTCAATTTAAGGGCGATTACAATTTGGTATGGGTGACATCGTCAAAGTGTCCGTTTCAACAGAGGATTGAATGTAAGCCTTCTTATCTCGCCTTCTCGACGCTAGATTATGTAACTTCGCATGTCAACAAAGAAAAGTCATACATCAAATTTAACGTTGAAAATTAGTCCATGAAAGGATCTTTATAAGAGTGCAAATATAGCTCTGGGGAAAAGCTTTCTACTGATTACATAGGGACTATTTACTGAGTGATACAAGTGTAGGTCCTCTAGCTAATCCGGTTATCTTGAAAAAGGAAATTAAAAACCGTTTCCCTGTTTCAGTGGCTCATCAACATGTAAGTCTTTTTTATGAATATTACTGTTTGTGGCACTTTAGATCGGTTGTTATTGTGCACTGATACTTATAATAACAATCTTGAGACAGATTGTTAATCTTATATTAAAGCATGTTGTTAACGTCCACTAAAATATTTTCTCTCGAGTCAGTTGATAATTTTAGTTTACGGACTTTTGTGTCTAGTTCATCACTTCCAAGCACCTGCTAAGCAGCTTTAGGATCGAATTTTCATCCTGATATAAGATAGTTTTATTCCATGATACATCAAATATGGCCTCAATTTTATAGTCTCAGTAACATTTGAAGTCTTCTATAGTATATCAAACAAATTCGTTGTAGAGTACAAATAACATGAGAAGGTTTGAATAAAAGCGTAAGTCACTTGTTAGGTAGTCTTTTCATTCTGCAGGTCAACAATAAAACACAAAGTTAAACAGTTCAAGGGTATGCGTATTTCGTCTGAGGGCATGGAAACCCTATGGAACTGATTTCGTCTGACGGCATAGACACCGTATGGACCTGATTTCGTCTGACGGCATGGAAACTCTATGGAACTAATTTCGTCTGACGGCATAGACACCGTATGGAACTGATTTCGTCTGACGGCATAGACACCGTATGGAACTGATTTCGTCTGACGGCATGGAAACTCTATGGAACTGATTTCGTCTGACAGAACGGAAACCGTATGAACTGATTTCGGGTGACGGCATGGAAACCGTATGGAACTGATCCCGTAAATTCAGTTTTATTCGCAGTGTAAAAATTTAGGTGGATTTTGTGGTTGCTCTCAAAATTAATAACTTCAATACTAAAAGTATTTAGTAGGGGCTGGGGGTTTGATTCCGCGAAAACGTTTTCTTATACCGATGGTGCTTTGTGAAATACGTCCTTAATTTATGGTATTGCTGTAAACTTCATCAAAAGTATCGGAGAGTGTGCCACACTGACAAAAAACAAACCTTATATAGGATATTCGCATCAGTTGGGTTACGAGGTTTCCGAGTTCCTATCCTTTACTGTAAAATCAACTCAACCCCCACGCCCGCAACCCCCACTACCCACCCCCGTAAAAAAGATGATTTACATATAGGGTTAGCGTAAAAAATTGATGGACAAGTCATGGAAGTTACAACTCTGACAAAGAAAAGCGGTAATTCAGATTGTTAGTTTGACATTTTAATACACTTTCTTAAAATCGCTGTTGCAAACACGACGACGACTGACGAAAAAACAGGTTAAACTTTTCTCTGGCTTGTCAAATACGTAGTATGTTGCGTACACTACTGTTACCTCAGGGTACAGGTGTCAAAAAGTGAGAGAAAAAAATTTTAATCTCTGTGGCAAGCAATAGTATTTATCTGCATCCAACAGGATTATATATAAAAAATACTATTTGTTCAGCGGTTTCGAACCTTTAATATTCCACTTTTTGGCAAATATATTTTGACTGTTCAACTGCACCTGCCTGTGTCCCTTCATCCGTACGTCCATCTTTCGGTTTTCGTTGTAATCTTAACTCAGTCTACTCCAATTGATGAGTGTGGTTATGTTTTGAAATACATTCTACAAGGATGAATGGATGAAACCGAAAGTGTTGTTTTTGCGGTTTGGATACTGTCGGTGTGAGGATGTGTGGTGAATGGATGAAACTGATTTTCTTTTTTTTTTTTTTTTTTTTTGCGGTTTGGATACTGTCGGTGTGGGGATGTGTGGTGAAAAATAAACAAAAGTCCAGATCTTTGCGATGGCTTCCGTTTCTAGTTTATTTTGAATGCACTTTATTGATTATAAAACTACTCCTCAGAGCCATTTTTTCGAAACATTTCTTCGTCAAGTTGCGCGAGTATTAACATAGCAATGCGTTCACAACTGGAATAAATTAGCCGATTGCACAGTGATACAAGTGCCAAAAGGAGTCGACAAGGTTTTGCAGAATGCAGAGTAATGGAGAGGGTTGCACAAAACGTATTCGAATAATGCGATTTTACGTAACCTTGTACTATTTTTTGAAGAATGGATGAACATTTTAATTGTTTGACGTGTTTTTTGGAGAGATGAATTTCAACAGTGTTTTGTTTACAAGAGGACTAAAACTATAGTGGTATTTTTGAGTAGGCCTATACAGTTTTATATTTTTGAGTAGGCCTATACAGTTTTATATTTTTGGGTAGGCCTATACAGTTTTATATTTTTGGGTAGGCCTATACAGTTTTATATTTTTGGGTAGGCCTATACAGTTTTATATTTTTGAGGATCACTTTTAAAATAATTTCTTTGGAGTAATTTCAGTATACAGCAACAAAGTTATCATGAAGTGAACAAAGTCGGTGCCATCTATCTTCGAATAAAGTCGACCAATGGGCATTGACGCTTTGATGCAAAAGTATAGGCCATCATTCCTCATATTTCAATAGAAAAAAGGAAGAAGATCTGTATGAGGTCTAGTTTCTGCCTTATTACATATGCATATGAAAGTAATACTAGGATATTGAAATTTATATTTTTTTTCATTGTTTTGAGGTGTATATTTTTTAGGGTACCTCTTTTAGTTGGGGCCCGAATATTCGATGCCATTTTTTTTTTTTTTTTTTTTTTTTGATTATATGTTTGGAAATATTGTAGAGAAAACGTTACAATCTGGCAATCCCATGTGGGATCACAATATGGGAATCCCATCCCCACCCTTAGTTCTTTGATAAGGCCAGTTGATGCAGTAAAACCTCCCGTTAGTCAGGTTTCAAACGAATTAATCCCGAATAGCCCTGCTGTTTATGAAAATAAATCGTTTCAAAACTTGGACTCTTAAACGGTGGGTATAATGATCTCAGATATAAAATTAATGATCAGAATGCGAAGTCGATAAGCAAATGCTCGTAGTTGTAAGCTTAGGTGTCAAACAGGTAACAATAATACTATGGTGGTGCAAATATTCGCTGATATCTCTGCTCTGATCGGGATAGGTAGTGGGTGGGGTGGGGTAGGAGGTTGGGCAGAGTTGATAGCTGATAGGTGTTTCCCAGTAGATAAGACAAAGCTCTTCCGATTCCACATGTATTCTTTATAGCTGTTTATGCCAAATGTCTGTATGTCAATCTATCACCCAGCACTTTGCGTTTTTTCGTACATGCGGAAAATTAGTACCAGAACTCATACACATTTAATGTCACTTGTTGTTTACACTACTCAGACGAGAGAGTCAATCCATCTTGACACATAGGGGCATTTAAGGACCACGTTGTCGTTTAGATGAACAGAAACTGTGTTTGAACGCATTCAACGCCCGTTGACCTTTTGATTGTCGCAAAGTTTTCCACGGGAAATGTGGAACAAAGTGATACCTTCCCCGTCTACGCGTAGCCTACTTTATTTAGAATGTTTAAAATAAAAACCACGCGACTAATTGTACATTGTGTAATATTTATGGGCTTCAAATTGCCGGAGAGAATTGATGTGTTTCCTAAATGAACATTTTGATCCATGCTATGAGTATGTGCTATAGTTTGGTGACTTTGCATTGTAAAACGTGGGTGATAAATAATTGAAAAAAGGCATTTTGGAAGCTGCAACTTTGCGGGATTAACATCGGGGTGGGTAACGTATTTACTGTTTCTCCCACTGGTAAATTTTCTTTTGCTGCTGCTATTTAATTGGCTTGGGTTGGTGCTTTTCGACCGGAGATCGAACCCGATCTGCAGACGTGTCAAGCAATCGCGTTACTGCTGCACAATGCAAACAAGATTGCGCCAATATATGAACCGTCGAGAGCGCGTCATATAATTTAGCATAACTTATTGTGAAGTCGACGTTTATAAATCGTAAAGTTAGAGATTAAGAAAATCAATATCTCTAAAGAACAAAAGCAAAACCCATACAAAGTTTAACAAAAATAAAACAATGTATGTATATTACAACCCAATACAAGAAATGCTTCAACTTTTCAGGTAATGCATAAAATAGCTTCATACATACAGACAAAATGTCAAGCGAAAACAAAACAAACAAAAAAGAAGATAAAGCAAATTACCCCCCTCCCCACAAAAATAACAGAAAAACAAACAAACAAACAAACAACAAAAACATTATTAACTCTGTATAATTACACTTTTTTACTAAGCCTTTTTTAACAAGCACTCGGATTGGTTTTTAGAAGTTATTAGTTCATAATATAGTAGAGGAACTACGGGTTTTCCAGGATTCTATATTTAGCCAGATACCACATAACAGTACATTTACATGTTTGCAAATATGTCTAGGAGAGATGTCAGACTTATTCTGATTTTAAAATTGCAACTTTCGCTTTGTTTTCGGCCAGAGAAATTAGGAAACCATATAAAGGTAAATGGTTACGACTCTATAAGGCGCAGCTAAATTCACGAGAATTTTCGTATAAACTCTTGGTGTCAAGATCTCTAATAAACATGCAAACTTGCGCGGTTTTTAGATTTCCCTGATGGCGTTTTATGACTTATGAATTCATCCGCTGATCTTGAGTGCTTTGACAATATTTGCAAACAATGGTTAAAATATAGTTTTGTTGTGTATTTCTTGAGTTTCATTATTTTTATAGCCATTTATAACTACTAGAACTAATACTGTTCACGATTCATAAATTCATTAAACTTCAAAATGGATTACACTCTTCGCATGAACGGCCTTCGCTTCGCTAAGACCGTTCATGCAGTTCAGTTGATTTATAAGCTTAATGACTTTATGAATATTGTACAATATGAAGTTCAATTCTTAATTACAATGCAGCACTTAAAACCTGCTCTCACAGTTACATGCAACATACTTTTGAAGAAGTTTTTGTTTTATAGATGTCATTAGGCTCACCATCGAAAGTTGAAATTGGAGAAGTTGTAGAATTAATTATTCCATTTTTGCTTATTCCGTTAGTTATGGACTACCCGATAGCACTTGGAGTTTTTACTGGACAAAACTGTGAACACTGTGATTCCCTTTTTTTAATAAATAAATACAATAGCTCTTACAGGCAGACAAATGTCGACTGAAACGAAAAACGTCGTCAGCACAATTCATCATGCAAGATTAAACTCTACTATTACGGAAACACAGAGTATGCTTTAGAAAAAAAGCTAACGAAGTTTACAATTAGCCCACGGCCAAGGATCGATATTGAAGAAATTGGTAAGCGAATCATTCCCGTTTCTTTTAGCCAGTTAACTATTGATTACCTAATAGTAAATGGACCTTTACTTGACAAAATAGTTACTCAGTAAATAGGGTAACCTCTTCGGAGACGAGTTGACAGGAGACAACATCTGCAAAGCAGGATGATTGCACATTTTAGGGTACAATAAATGGGAACTTGTGAACCAAAGGATAGTTACACTTCTGTTTTAAAAAGCAAATCAAAGAAAATTGTTAACATCATACATACAACAGTACAGCCTAAAACGGTTAGACTGTGGAATTGCCAAGGATATACCTAGTCATCCTAGTCATCTGAGACGAGGTGTTCCAAAGAAACAACACTGAAAAAAAAGCCCGGTTTCCAGTCTAAAGTCTGAGCTGTCATTTGTACACTATTTGACCCAGGCTGTCATTTGTACACTATTTGACCCAGGCTGTCATTTGTACACTATTTGACCCAGGCTACGGGCTTCATTGAAGGTTGATACGGAGTGGCTGGTGCTGTGCACCTTTGGGACAACATGGTTATATCCTACACTAACGAAACCTATAAGCAAAATATGATTTACAACACGATGAAATAGTTACGTCTGCTATTAGCAAGTTAAATAGTATTGCTTATTTGACATCCAAGGATTTCAGTGACAATGCAATCAACCAATCAGGCTGCAATACGCAGCATATGAAGTGTAAATATTAATATCATATGAAAGAAAAGAAATAAATTACGATAAACACAGATTCACCTGTGCTAAACTCATTACTGTGAAATGAAAAAAGATAAAGCATATTTATACATCTTACAGAAACAAGTATCGTCTGAACTCGCCATTATTGGCAATAATAATAAGTTCCCCTTTTAAAAGAAAACAAAACAACAAGATTTACATGCAAAATTATGAAGAAGAAATATAGACGTAAAGTATTGGTTTAATATCTCTGTGGGATTCATTTGAGGCACAAACAAGGTTCTGATCGAATGTGTTTGCTTGTTTTATTGTCCTAAAATTTCATCACCATAAGTGTTACGCTCTTGGTGTACCTCGCCTGTCACACCTTCAGCGACAAGGTATTCCGAAGGAACATCGTCATTTTGTTGTTTACAAGTGTATGCTTCTGGCGCGATCATACTTAAAAATTCACAATAAATAGCATTCATAAATTTTAATTCATGCTGAAGGTTTTTGAATTTTGCAACATAACCCACTTCAGACTTGGTATCGTTTTAGTTATCTACTATGTAGCATAACCTTTTGTGATCTGATACTTATTCTGATGCATAGAAAAAATATTTACAGCTGTGTTTCTGTCCAGATGTATTTCTGTCCATGACCGCCTATTTATCTGTGATGACACCAATTTTGAAAAATCGTTTATTCCAGCGCAATGGTATTTGTCATCTTTATTGTCATTAGGACCAGCACACTGAGGTATAATTAATAATGTCTCTATTTCAGCTTGCCTATTGGGTTTAATACAGCTTTGCCTATTGGGTTTAATACAGCTTGCCTATTGGGTTTAATACAGCTTGCCTATTGGGTTTAATACAGCTTGCCTATTGGGTTTAATATAGCTTGCCTATTGGGTTTAATACAGCTTGCCTATTGGGTTTAATACAGCTTGCCTATTGGGTTTAATACAGCTTGCCTATTGGGTTTAATACAGCTTGCCTATTGGGTTTAATATAGCCTCTCTTATTATATTTAATGTCCTCAATTTTTACCCTTTGAACCAATGAGTGGATTTATCTAAATTGTGATTTGATGGTCTATATTTATGATCACTTGGTACTTTGAATACAGACTCCACAACATTTTTTAAAAAATCCGTTTATTATCTCCCTCCTGGGTGGATCTCTTCATAAGTCTAATCATTAAGTATAACTGCAATTTCACTGAACAATATTGCAGAAATTTTTTACTGATTACTTTCTTCAAATATGATTCAATATCATTGAAACATTATTAATTGTTACCAGCGTAAAATCTGTATTAATTTAAATTGTTATTAAATGAATACCTAAATCTTTTAGTAATACTTCTATTTAAATTCCGTCTGTTCATTCGTTTTAATTCGTTTCAAGCTTGAAAACGTATTAAAGATGGTTGCATTTTTTTCTAACTTGTTGTGATATTGATAAATCAAGAATTCAACTGTTATTTTGATTTATGTAACGAGGAAAAATTAAATATATATAATTATATATAAGGAACTATTTTGATTTATTTAAATAGAATTATTAAAATATAAATTTAGGCACTGCTTTTCATTTTGTTTTACGTTACTGTTTTATGTGGAAAACTACGTCACTGTTTTATTTTTATGTGTACTGTGATATAACAATGAAGCCGAAATAATACCATGATTTTATCTTGAGTAATGTTTCTGCGTATTGTGACGTAACACTGAACCCGAAATGATGTTAAGATTGTAACTTATGTTTTACATCACGGTTTCTGTGTACCGTGACGTAGAAAGCAAGTCAACACCATCTTATGATTGTAACTTATGATTGTAACTTGTATATTGCATCACTGTTTTAAGCTGTGATGTATTGCATGCTATGAAATCATTTTCACCCCTAACACTTCCCCAATTATAAATCCCATGCTTTCTACTTGTTACTTACGATGATGATGATGCTTGAATTAACGTCGTGTGCGCCCATTCGGGCATGTACGACACGATTTATGTATAAAGCATATCCTGTACCACAGATTATATTCACGGTGTAGGTAAATTTGCATATGTTGTGTCGAGTCTTTAAATAACTATCACAAAGGGAGGTAACTTGTAATTGCATAATTGTACCGCCCAACACATTAAGGGAGTTATCTGAATCGGTCACCATTATTTATGTTTTGAAATTTTTTTTATCTTACTGTTTGTTACTATTGTAATAGTCTTAGTAGTCTTTCCTGTCCAGCACGTTTTAATTTGTGAAATAATACTCTCTGGTACACCAAACGTCGTCTGGTTTACGGTTTAATCCGGTTTAATCTGGTTTGGTGGCCCATTACTCTCATGTGTAAATCTTGTTGTTTTGTTTTATTTAAAAAAGGAAATTAATATTACAAACAATGACGAGTTCAAAAGATTCTTTTTCTGTAAGATGTATACATATGGTTCATATTTTAGTGTTTCTTCATTGTAAGTAACGAGTTTACCACAGGTGTGTGACTTGTTTTCAAAAATTCCAGTTATATGCATGATCTAAATATATTTCACAACGTGTGAATAAACAAACAAATACATTAATTACTAACCCCATACACATGAAAACTGGCATAGATTAAAAACGATTTTTATCCTAGGCCAATATGTTTCATACTGCGAGAGAATGAGGTAAAATTCAATGTAGTATCAACGATCATTGTCGATTAATCTCGAGTTAAAAAGGTTTAAAATCTTAAGATACCGTTAACGCGTATATTTTCCTGGGATATTAATTCGCTGATAACTGCGTCACACTTCCGTTGCTCGTGAGACCGAAGATACCTATCATCCTCCATCTTACTGAAAGCATGGAACCTCCGTTGTTTCTTCCCCATGAAGTAGTGCGCCGATGTGAAGCTACCAACCAATCATTGCAGTTCACGGGGATTTATCCAAGATAGTCTTATGGGAATGACATCACAGTTGTGCTAATGACGTCACTGACTAACTAATCGTGAGACAGATATTACTAGTTACCGGCTTTTGATACTTACTTGCTAATTTACGTCGGGCACAAGCGAATGATAATAATTGTCGTGGGTTTGCAAAAAATGGCATTTTCGTCGGTGCTAAATTTCGTGGATTGGGGAAGTAATCCAATTATTTCCAAAGAAGGATAATTCTTCGTTTGGTCATTAAATTTGTGGTTGTAGCAACTACGAAATCATTCAAAATAGGTACTCCACGAAAAATAGTGAATACACAATACTTATTTATTTAATATGTCTGGCTAGTATATTTAGTTTCAAACCAGTCTGAATTTCGATACAGTTACTCTTTCCAAGTGTGGACTCGCTTCTTTGAAGAAAGATATGAGAAATTTGATAATCGAGGATTATCATGTATGAAAGCGCTGTTCATCTTTATCTGCGTTAGTATCGCGTGTTTTATCTAACATCCACGCACCATTAATACGGAGAAGGAGGCCAGATCCCAACAATTTACCACAGGCCCATTACAAATCTTTAAAATACTTTAATGTAAATTAAAGCGATGCGATAATTTTACCAAACCTTGAAACATAATAGCTTTTTTCAAGGCATGGTCGACCCCCAAAAGCAAGCTAGTGCATGTACTAACCCGTCATTTTCATCGGTTGAGAAATAGTTAATGGTAGATTTTATCTGACAAAATTTCATGGAAGCATCTCAATAGCAACCGAAATCAACACTTACATCATCCTGTACATATTGTTACTTTGATTAGGTTATGTGTACAGGTATATGTATGAGTGTGGCGGATAACTTGCTGGAAATGTTCTACTAAATGATTGCATGTGTAATACCGATGCTTGCATCGACCCAGTTTCTAAATCCTTTTTTTCTTTTCTTTTTCTTCAGTTTTCATACCAAAGTCTTTTAATCTATCTAAGATGTGTTTTCTCTTCATAGTCGCGTAGCATACATGAAGTTGTTATTTTACTACTACAAATCGATGTCAAAAGTCTTCAGTGTGCCTCAACTTTAAGTTCATTTTGGAAAATTTATTATAATATATTTTATGAAATTCGAAATAAACTTTTTTAATTTGGACAATTTCAATAAATTTGCGCCTGATTAGCTTTTAAGTAACACATTGACAACGAAGATACATCGGTCATATGCATTTGCATTCCTGTTGGATATTACAAAGAAATAGTATTCCATCATTATTTCCAATAGTTTTTAACTTACTTATGCCTACCAGAATGGGATCTCAACTTTGTGTAAGAAAAAGGTCATTTATAACACTAACCTACTGCCCTAATCCTATTCTGTCAAAATATTTAGATAAATAAAGAATATAACAAGATCTTAAGACAACGGAGTGTGTCAGACTCACGTTAATTCCTTGAAAATTTAGTCGAAACTAAGTCTGGTTGTGCTTTTCAATATATTTATTCTGGAGATTTGTTTCTAATGTATAGAAGTTAATAACAAGGATCAATTACGAGTGCACTGCTTAAAAAATATATGTCTTTCCTTTTCATTTCTTGTAAAGCGGGAACCAAAAACGTATTGCAAGGATTGTAATATTTCTTGTAAAGCGGGAACCAAAAACGTATTGTAAGGATTGTAATATTTCTTGTAAAGCGGTAACCAAAAACGTATTACAAGGATTGTAATATTTCTTGTAAAGCGGGAACCAAAAACGCATTGAAAGGATTGTAACATTTCTTGTAAAGCGGAACCCAATGCATAGCAAATGTTGTAATATTTCTCCTTGTACTCTTGTAAAGCGGAAAACAAGTTCATCGGAAGGGTTATATTATTTCTTCGTGTACTCTTGCATATGTAATTTATTAATAGACATGTATATCATTTACTTACTACGTGTAACTTACCATTTCTTTCTTCTTACAAATACACACACATATATATATATATGTATGTATGTATGTATGTATGTATGTATGTATGTATGCATGTATGTATGTATGTATGTATGTATGTATGTATGTATGTATGTATGTATGTATGTATGTATGTATGTATGTATGTATGTATGTATGTATGTATGTATGTATGTATGTATGTATGTATGTTTAAACAAAGATGGCAGAGCACGGTGCAGCTAGTCTGAGAAACTGGCCAAGCGCTTTCGAGAATCTACAGATCCCTTGTTCAAGGCGGACGACACAAACAAATAACAACTACAAACACAAAAAAATGTAAGCAAAATATATATTTACATACTGTTGCGTTATTGAAACGACAATCAAAGAATATATTCCTAATATATCCTAAAAGAGCAGAAAACTGTTTACTTTGAACTATTGACAGTTTTTGGAAAATAAGGTATTTTAATTTGGCAACAACAAGCCTTTGCGTTTAACTTGCACAATTGTGACCTATTTCACTCAGTAAAAGATTTTGTTTTTTTGTGGGTTTACCGCCATTTTTCTGCATATGATAGGCTATACATGGTGGCCAGTATATATGGTGGAGGAAGATCCGGGAAAACACAGAGAAGAACCACCGACCCACGTGAAACTACTTGGCAAGCTTTCTCATATACCCACGTTGGCTGAGCCGAGACTCGAACCCAGACAAACAGAGGTGAGATGTGTGCCTTAGACCACTCGGCCACTTGGGGACCCCTCAATGAAAAGAAATGTAACATCATATGACAATGCTGCCGATGCATGACCATTCACAATTTTGTCCCGGATAATATCTATTGGATAGTTATGAACAAAGAGTAAAAATAACGCGCTTCCAAAATTAAAAAAGAGCTGATACGCACGTATGTATCAACGCCCAGTGACAAGTTCCAAACATGTAGAAACCAAAAATTGCACACAAGCTCGATTTGACCTCCTACCAAAGATACATAAGCCAGAAAATCATTGGATACCAATAGTCCACCTACGAAGAAAATGTCTGAAAATCTCAACTTTCACATGAGACCCCATGTCTCAACACTCTCCACCTATCTTCAAAACACCACCGATTTCCTGGTTAAAAGTAAAACTAGTGAACCTTTATCAGTCAGTACTCTGCTTGTCTCAATCGATGTAACTTCCCTGTACACCAGTATCCCACATGATGAGTGAATAACAGCATGCAAGGAAGCATGGCAAACAAGACCCGAAAAGAAGCCATCTTGTAAAACTATTGAAACTAGTACTAAAACTAAACAACTTCGAATTCAGTGAAAAACACTACTTGCAAATGAATGGTACCGCAATGGGCACACAGACTGCATTTACCTGATATCTAAATACTTTCATGGACAAACTGGAAGGCAGACTATTGTCTTTGGTGCCGTACATTCTGATCTAGTGGCTACGTTTCATTGACGACATTGAAATAAAGTAGCACCATGGGGAAAAAAAAGCTGGACGATTGTATTAATAAAGCAAACGAATTCCATCATTCTATCAAGTTCACTGCAGAAATATCAAATACAAACCATGTGTTTTGGACACAAAAGCACCAGTCATTGAAAACAAACTCCACATGGATGTATACTCCAAAACAACAAACATTAATACTTGCTCCCATCCAGCTGCCACCCAAAATATTGCATTCAAAACATCCCCTTCAGTCAGGCACTAAGAGTGAGAAGGATGTGCTCTGACAAAGAGACATTCGAAAAACGATTTAAAGAATTGACTCAACAGCTAGTCAAGCGCAACTATGACAGAAAACGTGTGAACGATGCCACAGAAAAGGCGAAAATGGAAAATGGAGACGACCTTTAACTGTACAAAACAAAGGAAAATATTGAATAGATACCATTCGTCCTGACTTTCATTCAAAATTGCCCTCCAATAGGCAAAATCATTGAACAACACTGATCTACCACTGAGTCATCCGAAACCCCAAAAACTCTTTTTACAAACAACTCAGTCATAGCATACCGCAAACAAAAAATCAGAGAGACATCCTCGTCAAAGCAAAATTAAACACACTCACAAACCAAACTACGTATGGGGATAAAAGATGCAAGACATGCCAAAAAACATTATAGCAACTAGTGATTTCTCAAGCACAATAACGGGCGAAAAACTCAGTATTCACAGCAGCACCATCACATGAAAAACACATAAATGTGATATACTTAATAACATGCAAAATTTAATGATTGTACACATACCCGATTTGCGAACGGAACAGTTTGCTAGAAGCTTCGTTGCAGAACACCTTTCTTCCCTTGCCACTATTTCAATGGCTATTATCTTCACGGGAATAGCCCACAATCAAAACTGGAATCTCGAAACCAGAAAAGAAAAGGAAACTTATTGGATTTGGAGCCTCAGAACCCTCATAGCAGGCGGCTTGAATCAAGAAGAAAAGAAACCCGTTTCTCTCTTCAAGTTAACATTTGTTTGGAAGGGTTTGACTTCTTAGGGTTTTGTGCTGGTCTTGGTTTCTACATGTTTGGAACTTTACTACTAACTGGCACCATAAAACCATTGTTGTGGTGAGATGGATTTAGACGATAATGCATGCATGCATATAATCTCATTCTTACATTGGGAGCCCGTTTCCATCTTCATGTTTACATGTAGTTGGAAGGGTTTATCTTCCTAAGGTTTTTGTGTAATTCTTGGTTTTTACATTTTTGGAACTTTACTTTTGATTGGCATCTTGTGGTGTTTGTTGTGCTGGTGTGTCGTTGGTCGTTGATACATACATGTGTAAAATCTCAATCTTAATTTTGGAAGCGGGTTATCTTTACTTTCTGCATTATAACTGAACAACAAATATTATCCGGGATAAAATTTTGGGTTGTCATACATCAGTATCATAGTCATATATGTTACTTTCCTTTGTTTGGTGAGTTAAATAGGTCACATGTGGGCAAGCTATACGCAAAAGAGTGTTCTTGCCAAATTAAAATATCTAATTTTTGCCAAAATGTAAACAGTTCAAAGTAAGTAGTTTTCTGCTTTTTTAGAAAATATTTGGAATATATTCTTTGATTTTGGTTTCGATAACGCAGCAGTATATAAATATATATTATGTTTACGTTTTTGTGTTGGTAGCTGTTTATTTGTTTGTGTCGTCCACCTTAAAGGAGGGATCTGAAGATCTCGAAAGCGCATCGCTATTTTTTTCAGACTTGCTGCTCCGTCCGTTGTCGTGTTTGTTTCCTCTATAATTTTTACTTGACGAAAACGACTTCTCAAAGATCCAGTGCATTTGGAAAGATTGTTATTCTCTCTCTCTGTCTCTATCTTTATCTTTGTCTCTCTCTCTCTCTCTCTCTCTCTCTCTCTCTCTCTCTCTCTCTCTCTCTCTCTCTATATATATATATATATATATATATATATATATATATATATATATATATTGATGACTTCATATCGGCGTAGGATATCGTGAAAATCTATAATCTAAGGTCAACACGTAACAATTATGACACTGTGCCAATCTTTGTGCCGGCATTTTTTTTTCCCCCGCACTAACAATGCAGTGACGATTTTAATACATGGTCTATACAAATAGTTGCTGTTGATGATTTGGTGTTTTACGGCACAGCAACACAAGTAGGCTGCTAATTGCCGAGACAACTGAAGTACAGTACCTTGTCCAAGGACACACCACGGTAACCGATCCAGGCTAATTATATGGTAGGATTCAAACCCGCACCCTTTAGAAATATATTTATTTGTAAATGAAATTAAACGATCAATTATAGTTATTTTCGAAACTTGTCAAAAAATGTTCAGATCCGCTTCAGTGACTAGTCTTTATTGTTTCGACGTAATCAAAAAATAATGATGTGAGAAAAAGTATAGAAACAGAATCATGATGTAAATTGAATTACATTATAAATGATGATTATTGTTTTGACCGTTTCTGAATGAAGATCCTAAATAGCTACTTTGAGTATTATATCAATCGATATGTTCTATATGCTTCGCAAAATATGTGGAATGAAAACTCCACAAACCTGACTCATGCATACCTCCTGAAAGGTGAAACTCGACTGGAATGTGTACCTTGCCAGTGTCCACTGACAATGGAGGACATTCTTCTTTTGAACATTGACTTAACTCGATGAAGCAGCTTTTTGATAATGTTCCGCCAGAAACAAAAAATAAAAAAATAAAAATAACATTTGAGTTTCTAAAACAATGCGGTTTAAAAAACCAATTTTAATCCCATATTTTAAGTGGTTTTCCCATTTAAACTTGCTGTTTGTTAAAATACTATTACAGAACGTTGACATATTTAATCTTTAATCTTGTAAAAAGAAATATTCAATCTTATCTGGACGGGTTTATCTTCCTGAAGATTTTAGCAATTTTTATCCTTTATATATTTACAACCTTTTTAAGATCTTTGCCTTTTATCTTGAATGACTACATATTCATGTTAATTTGGAAGGATTTATCTTCCTAAAGTTTTTCGCAATTTTCCCTTTCTATTTTTAGGAACGACTTTTAACCGGCACCATACAGCCAGGATTATGTGACATGACGTTAAATCCTATCCATATATGCCTGTCTTTAGGAGTCTTGCCTAAAATGTTCAGATCCCGTTTCAGTGGTTATTCCTTTTTGCTGTGACCTAATCAGGCGTGTTGGCTGTTATCATACGTGCCTGACGTCACAACGTCGGCGGTATATCCCTTTTCAGAGTTTTGTAATTTGATTTATTTTGTCTTGGTTGATTCAGTTTAATAACATTATTAGTACTTTGGTTGACAGGTTGTATGCATTACAGTTGCGGAGTTGTAGTTTTCAAACCTTCGGTCTTTGGCTTCGGGTTTAAAAAATGCAGCTCGGCAACTAGAATGCAGAGAACCACCCAAAAAAAAGTTCTGGTATTGAAATATGGAAGCAATTATCTTCAGTCTGTAATTAATATGCCAGTTTATCGCAGAAAAAGAACCTCTGCAGGTGCGCGCGTGCAATTTCACTTCATTGCGCCGTCAATTGAAGGAACCCATGCCCTTTACGTATTGTAAATTTTGTAAAAGACGCTAGCGATAAATGTGATATTATTTGGTTATCGCGGTAAACATGATACCTATATATATATATATATATATATATATATATATATATATATATATATATATATATATATATATATATATATATATATATATATATATATATTATTTTACATTACATTAAAACAGAATGATAACGTCAAATAATCTGATTTCCTTAGACAGCCCTTTTGCAATCGTATTCCATTTGGCAGGTATGTATTTTTTGCACTAAATAGTTATATATAAAAAGGAAGCAATACAATTGTACAGTACAAATTGGAATAAACTGTAAATACAATTCGAATTAAGTAGCACATATCATCATTCATTCACCCCCAAAATCTTTCTCTCTCTCTCTCTCTCTCTCTCTCTCTCTCTCTCTCTCTCTCTCTCTCTGAGGATGAACAGATCTGAAAATATGTCAAGATTGTACATTTATGTAAATAATGAGGAGGTACAATAAATATATGCCTAAAACGAAGTAGGTATCAAGTATTAATTTATTTTAAAATAATTTTCCACATGAATGGCGGAAATAGTCAGTGACCGAACTTACATGAACTCTTTGTATTCGATATTCAGTATTACACAGACAGTACGATTTACATTCTGCGACAAATGGTACAAGTTTTTAGGGGAAAACTCTTGCTTAAATATAATAATAAAATTGTTTAATTAGCGATTTTAATTATCATCACACTCATAATAATATTTGAAAACGATGGAGAAATCGTGGATAGATGGGTTTTGATTACAAAGCGAAATTAAGTGACTGTCGACATTTGGGTGCAGCGGCTGTTACAGAGCTAGACAGCAAGATTGTCATGACCACATAATTCACGCTGAATGCAGAAATAAACAAAATAAAAACCACAATCCTTATATGTAAACACACAATCAATAAAATCTTATGTTTAAAGATCTCTCGGATACAACCACTTTGTGACGATTTTACAGTACCACCACCCCAAAGATGTTTACTGTATCAATCCAAGCAAGAAATGCGATAACGAAAATGGAAGTCTCTTTATTTTCGTATGAAAACAGTCATTAATTTAACAAAATACACAATTTGAATCATTATATGTAGGAGCTAAATTTTTAAAAAGTCACTATCTACATTATGTAAAATTTCGGAACTTCTTTTTATCGAATTAGTAATGCTGCTGTTAATTGCAGTGGCACAGAACGGAAAAAAAGTATAATTAAAAGAAAATCAACATTTTTCTTTATTAGATATAAGGAAATATTTCACTCTTGAAGTGGAAACCGCTTGGCTTCGCCACTCGTAATAATACGATGTTTCCACTTCACTCTTGAACTATTTCTGTATATCTACTCAAAAAAGTAAATATCCCCTATATCTCTGATGACATCTGCCTCAGTGAAGATGTTGTATAAAAGATATTAGTTTCAAAAGGGCACCATGTTTCTTTACATTTAAATTTCTGCATAAAAATCATTTTTATATAGATTTTTATTTTGTATTTGACGATGATGCGAAAGTACTAGAAAGAATAAAGTATGGATATATTAACGATTTCCAGTTGAATGAAAATAATTGTGTATACACATACCCCCACCCCATATATATATATATATATATATATATATATATATATATATATATATATATAGAGAGAGAGAGAGAGAGAGAGAGAGAGAGAGAGAGAGAGAGAAATTGATAACGGCGCAAATACAAAACAGTTTACCAATGTTTCGAGCTAAACAAGCTCGTCGTCAGGGGAAAAAACAACTTACATCCACAAAACAAACACTAGACACAAAAGCAAAGGGAAATTCTTGACTCGTGCATGTTTGAATGACACGGGGAAAGCTGCAAGCAAGGGCTATAATAGAGAATAAAGAAGAAACAATAGAAGAAACAACGGTCTTAAAATGAGTAAACTACTAGTTTGTTTTATTTGTGGTCGTCTCTTAGCCCGTCCCAGCATATATAGCTGGTTAGAACTGTAGAGACGTCCCCGCACAAATTTCAAAAATACCCGAAGGTTTTAGTATTTATTTATATAATTAATTTTGGTTGCGGTTCTTCTAGGTTTTTATTTCCTAGTGTTCAAATTGTCTAGTGTTCAGGGTTTCTGGGTCCGTACTTTCCTCCCTTCAGGTATTTCCTGTTGAGCTGATTTCCTTTCCTTTCCACCCTGAATGAGTTTCTAATCCAAAGTGACCTCCGCCCCGAGGTCTTATTTGAGTTTATTAGGTCTGGTTTTCTTTATAGTGTTTATGTTGTAGATTTAGTTTTTGGGCTTTTTTGTCAAATTTACAGAGTTATATTCTAATTTTTATTTATTTATAATTATGTGTGCGGGTGTGGTGGCTTACCTGTCACCATGTATCTTCTTTCCCCGTTATTAGTTAGTTATTTTTGTTTGTTAGTTTTTTTGATATTGTTAAAGTTATGGGTTGCCCCATAAGGGCAAACTGTTAATATGTTATCATGTTTTTTACTCTTTGTTAAAGGTAATATTATGATTAGTTATATATTATGTATTAGTTAATGTTATTATTACGGTTTGTTATACATATTTGTATGATTCATATATAAATAATTTTTTGTGTGTGTTTTTTGTTGTTGTTGTTGTTGTTATTATTTTATTTATTTTTTTTTTTTTAAATATTTGTTAATATATCTGGTAATAAAGTAAAATATTTATGTTGGATATTTTCTGTCTGGATTTGTTATTGGCTGTAGGGGGGAGATATTCTTCCTCTTCCCATCATTTTGTTGGCTTCCTTCATTATTTTGCTGGGTTTCTTCTTCTGACGATGAGGATGATTCGAAAGAGTGTACCAATCTATAATACTCTTTGTTTATTCTTGTAGCTTTCCTTCCAGTTTTGTTTTTCTTCCTTCTAATCGCTTCTCTTTGGGGTGTTTCCGGCAGTGTTTGTTTTTTTGTTGCTGTTGTTGGTACTTGCTGTTGTGGTTCCTTTGGTGCCTTTTCTGGTGGTTTTTTTTTTGTAGTTGTTGTTATTGTTGCTTTTTCGGAGCAAATTCCTTTGATCTTTTCTTCAGCTGTGCTCCTT
The DNA here is from genome assembly GCA_029931535.1 of Margaritifera margaritifera. NCBI lineage: Eukaryota > Metazoa > Mollusca > Bivalvia > Unionida > Margaritiferidae > Margaritifera > Margaritifera margaritifera. The sequence continues at coordinate 422,295 of JAQPZY010001162.1, read as the reverse complement.
GGCATTTTTTCTCTGGCTCCAGTCTGTGTTCCTAGGTAATTGGCAAAAAGTTTTAGGTTGGTTATTTCTTCTTCTTCTTCTTGTTGACTTAAAAACAGTTTCCATTCTCCAGGTGTTTTCATTAGTTGTTGTTGTTGTTGTTATTGGGTAGTTTGTTTTGTTGGCCTTTTCGGTAGGCTTGGATCCATTTCCTTTCGTGGCTCTTTATTTGTTGTTTTCAGCATAATGCTTTTTGATTGTAGGTCTGCTGGTTCTGATGGTTCTGATGTTTGTTGCTCCAGTGTTGGCTCTTGCTGTTTCTGTTGCGTAGATTTTCTCGGGTCATGCCCCTTTCTTCCACATTTGTTGCACTTTCTGTGGAAAATGCAACCTTTGTACCACGACTTCGCCATGAAGCCGTGGATGTAGAAGAAAGGAGGGATTTTTTCTTCGTTCCCTTTTAGTACTTGCAATATTCTTGCTCCGGTCTGGATTTTGTCATACTGTTGGTAGGTAGCCATTTTAGAGGATATCACTTCCATTTCGTATTTCTGGTTGAAGCGGTCAACTGTGGCTTGTAGAGGGATTTCCCAAGGGATTCCCGTAATGTATACATCTACTAGTTTAGATTTGATTTCTCTTACTATTGGTGGTGGTATGAATACTTTAGCTTGATTTCGGCCAATTGTCAAGGTACTGCTGTTAATGAATGGTTTATCTCCTCGTGGGTGTATTATCAGGGTGCCTTTTCCTCCCCATAGTAAGGGTGCAATGTCGTCGGTATTGACTCCTGATGCTTGTCGGGCGGCGAGTGTTTCTGCACAGCTCGGGTGTTCGTCTGGCAGGCAGTGGGAGAAGTCCAGTCCCTGTACTCCTGGTTTTCGCTCCGCCACGAGCTGTCCGCCCTGGTTTGTAAAGACAGGTTTCGCGCTGAAATATTTCTCTAGCACGGGCATTTTGTTTTCTTTTGTCTTATGTTGTTTTCACACGATATTGGTTGCACAAATGTTGTTCACAGAGTATATATTCGCAGGAAAATGTCATCATAGATATAATTCACACGATATTGTTTTCATAAAATGAAAGGTCACAATGCATAGTCACAAAAATAGTTCACATGTAATAATTATGTTCAAATGTTCATTTCTTCCTTCAATATTTCTATGTAGTAGTATTGTAATGGCGATTCCTAGACTGCAGGCTGGCTTTCCATGTCTACTTTGTGCTGCCGTCAATCGAACAAAGTTGTATAACAAAAATCAAAGAAGGGATTATCGTTGCTATCGCACAGAGAACCAAAATGTTTTAACCTAATTCCAGGCTGGGGACAAAGGACGAAAACCGTGCGTAGCGAAAAATCAACGCCATCTACAAAAGTTAGAAAAGAAGTTATATCCCGGTAAAGTTATGCATGGAGGTACTAAAGGAAATATTTTAAGAGAATGGTGTAGCGGGATAATGGACAATAATAATAATAATAATAATAATAATAATACATATAAAGAGTTATTGAATATTTATTTTAGTAAATATTTTTGAACAAAATAGTTACGTCTGATAAACTGATGCCTGGCTGTAGTTTTGATAAGATTGCATTGGAAAGGTTAGATTTTTTCATTTAGGCAGAACTCCCCATGAGTTTTCAATTGTAGTATCCAGTATCGTTCCTTATGTGTGCGTTCTGCATCGATCCACCCCAGGTTAGATTCAGTCGGTAGCATCTCGAGGGACTCGACTGAATGCCCAGTCGAGTTGTTGTGGTTGTCGAGTTTCGCGTTGACTTTGTTGCGAATGTAGCTCTTGTGTTTATTCATTCGTTTTCTGAAATCACCGGTTTCACCAACATATTGAGTGGCACAGATATTGCATATTAGAAGATATATTACATTTTTGTTTCGACATCCTAACTTCTGATTGATAGAAAAGCTCATGTCGTCGAACTTCTGAACGATTAGGTCTCGGGCATATGTTTGCAAATTAGGCAACTCTTGCCTCGCAAAAGTTCGGGGCATTCTCCGGCTTCGCGCCCAATATTTTAAAATACCGTATATACTCGGGTATAATCTGAGTCCAAATGCAAACAACATAGACCCTGATCTGCCGTCGCATAATGTTGTTCTACTTATTAGTCTTTACAAACTGCGAGTATATACGGTACTCAGTTAATATCCTATACATATAGCACATTTTATTTAACGATATTAGAGGAAAAGCTGTCGCTCGCTAAATTAAATATACTAAATGTCTGCAAACAAGGTCATAGTTTCACAAAGTTAGATTAAACTCAAATCAAAAACACTGCAAAGTCCGTGACCCCAGTTTCTAAAGGTTTCATTAAGGCAAAAAAGGAAAATACTAATTTCACTTGCTATCACATAACAAAATTAATCGTCTATTTTATCTTTCCCTGCCCATGATTTGTAAATTAATAATTTTTGGAGAAGGGCCTTGACCGGGCTTCACTGAGAATACGTACCTTGAAGAATCTCATGCGTAATTTTAATATATATATATATATATATATATATATATATATATATATATATATATATATATATATATATATATATTTATTCATACCAGCAAAAAATCTGGCGTTTAGCAGCAAAATCTCTTTAAACCTTATATCTTATAATAATTAATAAATAGAACATTGATAGTGTCAATTAAAGTAGCAATTTTTAATCGACGGAGGTGACATACTCAAAATAAAAACTCTCATTCAGTATGGGAATATATATATATATATATATATATATATATATATATATATATATATATATATATATATATATATATATATATATATATATATATATATCCTCAGCGTTAGATCAAGTAACTTCACAAGTTAAGGAAAATAATATCATTAATTACATTCACTATTTAAAATTCCCACCCCCACCCACCCCACCCCATTTTAAAATTAAAAGTCTAAATGATACGTTTCGTCTTCGACAAGGAGATTAAAAGTTGACATACCTGTTGATGCTAGACCAATCATATTCTTTATTTTTATATTATCAGATATGAGTACGGGAATATTAAAAATTAAAGTTAAAGGTACTTGACCAGTCAGACTTGAGGTTGTTTTAAAAATAAAAATAAAAACATTTCTGGATCACATACTAATTCCTGAGTGTAAATAAATTCAAATATACTAGACCAGCAAGATGATAGAGCCTTACTCAAGGTGGACCGTGGGACTTTAGAAAGTCATCAAATTTACTGGAGCAGAAAGACGTCGGAGACTCGTCGACGTACTCGATATGTCCCTCAGGGACAACACTGAAGATGGACTCAAATATATTTGAAATTGTACTACTACAATAAATGCAGATGATGCAATACTTCAATAATGGTATTGAAAAATCAGAAACCGAAATTAAGGAAAGGAACAACTGATATTAACGTCAATTCCGGGCCTAAGCTTGGTTATCATCAAAGGCATGTCATGGGCGGCTTTCCGTCTGTGAAAAACGTTTGAATTCCATACAATTATCAGCAATAGGATCCTATATTTTTGTCAAATAAATGAGAATCAGTTTTAAATTTTGTTATACTTGTACATTTCACTGTGAAATTCCTTTAAAGTCTTTTAAATTCCGAACTAACTGCCCATATAACCTGCGCCCTATTATTGTCTGATGCAATAAACTATGTGAATATTCAAGATCATACGATAGTGAATCATCATTTAGACTGGTTTAATTGTTATTTGCACAATATAAACAAGTCTATAGTTTGAAATGCACAGATGGAAAAACAGCGTGAAAACTTGGGCTCGGAACTACGCTAGATCTGGTGTTCCTTTGTTCAATTGCTTTTTACTGATTTTTCAATGCCACACTTGCAACATTTTATCTTCTGCATTTATTGTATGAGCATAATTTCAAATATCCTCAAGTCCTTCTTCGGTGTTGTCCCAGAGGGACATCTTGACTCCGTTTAGGAGTCTTAGACGTCTTGTTCGTCCAGCAAGTTTTAATTACATTCATTTACGCAGAAGTTTTCCTGATCTAGTAAATTTATATTTTGATTTTCAACACACTCCCGAATTTACCTTCGGTGAGGCTCTGCCGTCTTGCCTGTTTTGTTAATTTCAATTCATTTACAGTCAAGAAATTAGTCTGTCGTCCATTATTATAATTTTCATTATTATTATTAATATTATTATTATTATTATTATTATTATTTTTCTTTATTTTTTTGTATTTATTTTTTGTAAAGGAATCCCAACTCTGGCTGGTCTAGGACATTTTGTACTTTTTTATTTTTAACGTTATCTTATTCCTGTATGAGAACATACGGTCAGTTTGCATTGACAGGATATATCTACTTTAAAAAGTATTCGCCTATGTGATCAATGCCTTATTTTATGTAGATGTATGTTTGACTTTTCTAAATGACTTAAAAGGAACGTTATTATTTTGACTGCTGGGATCACTGCTTATCAGGTACTTTTGACACCTGGTATCCCTAGTTATCGCGTACTTTTCACACCTGTCATCACTGGTTATCGGATATTCGCAATTATTACATCATAGTTAGACTTTACATAGAGTATTGATTCAATCTTAAATTTGTAGCCGAGTACATTTATTTCGAGTGTAGGAAAATATTTTCTGTCCAATCGATTGATAATTCTAGTTTATGGATGTTTGGGTCGTCGTAATGGTATGTATTCACTTTCCTTGGGATTTATCTACAGTGTTCACAATACCAATGATACAAAGTTGCAATAGCCTGTTTTTGGTTAGGAGGCACACACATACTGTACTCTATTTAATGCTTTTATTTTATATAAAAAAAACTATATTGGAGTTCTAAAAACAGATTATTTTTAAATATTAAAATGTCCAAAGGCCGCTCTCCCTCTCTCTCTTTCTCTCTCACTGTGTTGGTTGGTCAGGCAGCAGACTAATTGACCAACAGATAAACATAGGGATGGACAATTAAAAAAATAATCTTATGCTAAGTCTCCCCAAACCCCATACCCACTTCTCTCTCTCTCTCTCTCTCTCTCTCTCTCTCTCTCTCTCTCTCTCTCTCTCTCTCTCTCTCTCTCTGGACAATCGTCGCAAGCTACGGGCGTAAATCCGTGAAAAACGAGCGTAGCGGAATTTCGCTGTGTCATGTGACGATGTCTCTGGACCTATTCATGATGGTAAAATTTACAGACAAACCGACCAACGGAAAGAGGAAAGAGAGAGTGATGGAGGATAAAAACAATCTTATGCTTTTTAGCAATGTTAACTAAAGCATAATAATGACATAGATCAACTGTAAATAAATTTAAATGTTTGAATTACCGCTTCTTCGCTCGTCATTTAGCTTAGTCTATATTCCACACTCGTTTCAATATACTCGAAGGTGAATGAATGGTTGCGCGTTCAGTGTTTAAGAAGCTAACCATGCTGTGTTTATAGTACTCTAATTTCTTGACTTAAACCATCTTTCATGTTTAAATCATAAGTGTCTTATATTTATTGAATCAATATGAATGAAAATGGAAGCTCAAGATAAGGAAAAAAGCAACTTATCAATTTCCAAAGAGGATTGTGACTTGCTGCAATAGCCACAGAACAACATTTTGTAGCGGACACACTGGTCAGGGATGGGAAGAGTTCACTCACTCGGTCAATACACGGTTTCCTATAGTCAATCTTAACTCGGATGGAAATGCAAGTATGTGTATTTGTATCTAATATAAATAAATTATATGTATTTTTGATATACCACTCGTTGTATACATTTTTCATTCAAACGAAACTTGACAAGCCTTGATTTATTTTAAAAATCAAATTTATACATCTCGTGGTATATCAATGATACAGCGTATATATATATATATATATATATATATATATATATATATATATATATATATATATATATATATATATATATATATATATATATATTACACACTGCAAATAACATCAGAAAGTTTGCATATTAGATGGATTTTCCATTGTGAATTAATCTTTACATGGTGTAGGTCGTCGTTAATTTAAAAAAAAATTAAATCTTTCAAAAATAAACGTCTGAACACTGACGCCAAAGAAACCTAATAGAAATAATCTAATAGAAATAATCTATAGAAATAATCTAATAGAAATAATCTGGCGAATTCACTTTCAATCGAAGTGTACCAATATATGTGGATTTCATGGTTGCTTCAAGCCAAGTATTTCAAGATACAATGAATCATTTTCCGCCAATAAAGAAAACAGACTCCCTTTACAGTTAAAACTATATCACCAACACCATCACCGTCTATCTAACATATTTCTTGCAATTATTCATGGAAGATCATTACATCAATTTGTATCATGTTGGTCCAATTAATTGATTTGTTGGTTGGTTGATTGGTTCGCTGGTTAGTTGATTGATTGATTGATTGATTGATTGATTGATTATCTGGCTGTTTTTTTTTATCAATTACTCAAAAATCCCAATTGGTCCTTGCTTATTTCTGCGTCACAATGCACCTTCCATATTTAAATAAAAGACTGAATATACCGGAAGGACCTACATCCATCACGACATATTTTGCATCACTCGCTTTTGAAATAATCTTTCAATCCAGCATGCTCCGAAGACTTCACATGATGAAATAGTACAAAAAAGAAGTTGGGCGGGGAATTAAAAAAAAGACAAAACAAAGACAAACCTGGTATGAAAGGAAGCAAATGAAGAATGATTCGATCGTGTGTTTGAAACTTCACGTTAAAAATGGCAACGTGATCTTCATGTAACTTTTCTACACCAACTTTGAATCCAGTTTGAGCAGGATCCTTACTTTGGCAGGATCGTTCCTTTGAGCAGGATCCTTAGTTTGAGCAGGATCTTACTTTGAGCAGGATTCTTACTTTGAGCAGGATCCTTAGTTTGAGCTGATACCTTACTTTGAGCAAGATCCTTACTTTGAGCAGGATCTTACTTTGAGCAGGATTCTTACTTTTAGCTGGATCCTAACTTTGAGCAGGATCTTTACTTTGAGCTGAATCCTTACTTTGAGCAGGATCTTTACTTTGAGCAGGATTTTTACTTTGAGCAGGATCCTAACTTTGAGCAGGATCTTTACTTCGAGCAGGATCTTTACTTTGAACAGAATTCTTACTTTGAGCAGATCTTCACTTTGAGCAGGATTCTTACTTTGAGCAGGATCCTTATTTTGTGCAGGATCCTTACTTTGAGCAGATCTTTAATTTGAGCAGGATCTTTACATTGAGCAGAATCCTTACTTTGAGCTGGATCCTTACTTTGAGTAGGATCCTAACTTTGAGCAGGATCCTTACTTTGAGCAGGATCCTAACTTAACTCTACTGAATCAGATTTGAAGCAAACGTGGCGTAATTAAACCATCTAGCTTTCTGAAATAGTTCTGCGACTCAGCACCGATTTCGATATATTTTTACGTTAAATAGTGAATGCAGATTTCAAAACTTGAGTGCTAGATCGCACACAGTGCAATGAAATAAACTTTGTTTGTATCGATGTCACGTGACTTGCACAAGGGAAAAATCCCAAACTTGATTATCCGGAGTTAGTCTATTTCTTCCCTCTCCAAGTCCTATTCTAATTACGTCTCGTGCAGTAAAAACTCCCTGAAGTCTACTAGCAAGAGAATTTCATATAATTGAGACCTGCTATTAATAAAACAGCTTTTAGGATATTGGACTCTTAAGCGATGCACATAATGATGTCAGATATAAACGTAATGACCAGAATACGAAATCGATAAACAGATAATTGTAGCTGTCAAAGAGCTCTCAACAACATTGTTAACAGGCAAGTATCGGTGTGAAAAGATTCATTGATATCTTGGTACCGTGAGGGCTGTGTTGGGTTTTTAGACCGGGTTTATATCATTAAGAGATTAGTCAATAGATTATCAGACGAAGTCCTAATCCTATGTCAACGTGGGTGTAATAAGAGTCGTGTAACTCGTTTCTATTACATTTAAGACAGAGGTTTCATATTGTACTTGATAATTAAGGTAGTTTATTGATGTAAAGCGTAGTCTCTGCAGTTTGAACCATTGGTGGTGGTTGGGGGGGGGGGGGGGGGTAGGGGTTGGTGGGTTGTATTGGTATGACGGAAGTGGATGCTATACGAATGGCATTTGGATGATGTTGATTCGGGACATCATAACATGCATAGTGTTGCTTTGGGGCATCATTACATGGATGGTGTTGCTTTGGGGCATCATTACATGGATGGTGTTGCTTTGGGGCATCATTACATGGATGGAGTCATGTATCTGCTTTTTTCCCACGAAAATTATCACAGGCTTTTTAAGCACAGTTCTGGTACTCTACAGCTTGTCTGAAAGGACTAACATTCATTTTGTTACACATTCTAAATGCATCAACCTCAATATCTAAAACTGTCCCTCTCAATATCTAAAACTGTCCCTCTCAATATCTAAAACTGTCCCTCTCAATATCTAAAACTGTCCCTCTTTGTCCTTGCTTCTCCTGTTGCTCCTCCACACGCCCTTCCTTAATCCTCTGCGTAATACTACTGGCAACATTTGCTTTGTTCCTAAAAAGGAATTTAAACATTTTAATTTTTTCAAGGGAGGGGGGGGGGACTGACCTGCAAAGGTGTACATAAATCGCGTTACAGATGCGCCATCCAATTTGCACCTGATTACTACTATTACTACTATATTCGCGTTACTACTGCTCAATCTGGGTTACATTACAGGCACTATTGCCACTACAGTAAAACGTCGATTAGTCGGACCTATCGGTGACATAGATTTCTTATGGATAATTGGTCGTCCGGATGATCGAATATTAGTCAAAAAGTAAAAATGTGAATTGAAGTATCTGGATCTAATGGATCCTATAATTGCACATTTGACTGTATCAATATCAGTAACTAAGTAAATATTAATAGTAGTTGTAGTGGAAGTAGTAGTAATAGGAGGAGGAGCGGAAGCAATTGGTAGTAGTAGCAGTAGAAGTTATAGTAGTAGAAATAGTAGTGGTTGTTGGTGTTGTTGTTGTATTTATAACAGTGTCAATGATTAGCGCACAGAATGTCACTTGTCAGGAAACAAAGAATCGTGTTTCCCTCATGCAATCCTGTTTCCTGTCTTGTTTTTCCCATTTGGAACCTTTCATAAAATTCCATTTGAGTTATCTCTTTAGCGTGTTCCGAGTGTGTATTGACATGCAGAAGACAACGAAGGCTACGTGAGGCCGCTTTTGCATTCCTATGAGGATGAAATAAAAGAAAGATTCGTTGTACATAAATAAATCTATGGCGGTAGCAGTTAAGTGCTTTAGAGATTATTTAAGGGACAGTGGACGACAAAATTTGGAATTCGAGGAGTATGCTCCCTCTGAACTGGATGCTGTCTTGTAACGACTTTATGCTGGTGTGCGGAAGACGGACGGAACACTCTTTAAGAAAACGCATTGCAGAATATAAATTATTCGGTATAATAAACAATTTGTTTGCCCTTGTTAGGGGAAGATATGAAGATTTGTTCACCCGCGACAAGTCATGTTCAGTGCCAGACTTGTAACATTTTATCTTGTTTTACACTCGTAGAACATTTCTTGGATGAAAACATTTTCATATACCCCTTTACAAGGGCTACATTCATAGCCGTTGTACCTTAAACAGGCTAAAAGACTGAATGACTCTCCAGAATGCTCCTTCCCCATCATCTTTAAATATTTGTCTGAATTTGAGATGAGATTACATGTAGCGCTAGAATGGAAACACTGGTAGTCTAGGCAGCATGAAAATCGTCTACAAAAGGAAACATTTGTGGTGAGATTTCTTTGTGAATTACGTGCATCAATTACTGTCACATACCGAAATTTAAACATCATTTTGAACTTACAGTAGGTTTATGATGATCTCACAAACGTTATCTAATTAGACGGTAATATGTAAGGTATACGTGTGGCCGATATCATTTTAGCATCAAGTTAGGGTACCTACCTGGAAATTGTATGCGCCATTGTTTGAATGCATCATACCAATATTTAATCGAGCCCGCTTTCATATGCTTTTTCTTTTTCGCTGTTGTCGTTTCCAAGCCTTAGAATGTTTCTCAGTCTTCGTCTATATAGACCCTAGCTGTGCATCATACATCAAAAAGTCAGTGTATCATGTTTCTGCCATATATAAAGAATATGCTGTTATTGCGGTCTGTTAACTTTTACCCAATTCTCCTGATAGATTACACTTGCTGGAAATGGTAACTTGATGTCAAAAGTCTTCAGTGTGCTTCGATTTAAATTCTCGCAGAAGAACGCGTGTTTTCTGGAAGGATTGATCAGAACTTTTATCAAATTCTTTACTGTGGACAAGTCAATTAATTTGTGCATGATAAGCTTTTAGAGTAATATATCTATTCAGTGAATATCTCGGTCATAAAGACTGCACGACTGTGAGATGTTATAAAGAATTACTGCACCATCATTCTTTCAATTTCCCATCGAAGCCGCATTAGCTCAGTTGGTAGAGCGTCGTAGTTCTAGGGTGCGGCTTCGATACCTGCCTAGTCCAGCAAGGGTCAGCTGTCTCTATGTGTCCTTGGGAAAGGCACTTAGCTCCCATTTCCTCGGCATGACATAGCCAATAATGTGTTAACAATGCCGTTCAAACCGACAAAAACACCTCCAAAACAAATCAACTTCCCATCATTTTATAATTGATTAGTGTCCACTAGTAGATTTTTTACTTCGTACTAAGGAGTTGGGATTTATATTCCTAATCAGCGAAACAATCCTGACTTTGTTGAAATATATAAATAGATATATAAATAAATCAACTTTTACGTAACGAAGTATGTCTATATCATTAAATTGCGGCATAATTCTTGCCCAAATGTATAACCTAAAGAAACTTTATTATTTTCCCGCCTTTTTGAGAAAGAAAATAAAAAATTGTTAACATTTTCCTGCTGCTGCTGATCCTTTTCTTTCGAATTTTTAGAGATAAACGTTAGACCATTGTTTTTTTAGTTTACCTGCAAGTTTTTTTTTTTTTATCGAGCCTTTAAATTGCGTTTTTTGATGATTATTATTAATTTCTTTCATATGTTTTGCTTTGAATGTTCGTATTTCCACTAGTTCAGACTGAGAACTATTCATTTCTCCCTCAGTCTAACATGGTGAGGCGCCAACTAATTGATAATCCATTTTATTTCATTCAATAGTTGTTCTGACCTAAAACAAATTCTTCCTTTTTTATCTGTCCTTGATATGCCTGTTTACTGCACCCTACAGGTAGGTGCACGCGTGAAATCTGCACCCCAGGAATTGCACATTTTCGAGCAATAAATCAAATGAACGCCGGTTCTTTAGGTACAATATATTTTGCAATAGACCTGACCGATACATATTTTCACCATTTCGTTATCATTATAAACATGACACATGCTTATTTTTTTTCGTTTTTGTTTTTTCTTTTATTTCACATGCATGAACGGGGATGCCGTATACTTAAATAATCACATGACACGGTACTCTATTAAACTACTCTGATAACTGCACATTATTGATACGAAAGTTTTATGTAATATTAGATTTTACAAAATTAAATCTGGGGACTGGGCTCAATTTTACCAAATACATCTCAAGTTAAGTCTATATTTACGACATTTTATTGATCAATTTTAAGACAGACTTAAATTTCATCCAATCAGATCACTGGATCCTAAACTTATATTTAAGTATACATTTCTGTTGGTGAAATGTGTGCCTGGTCAACTGTTAAGCCTTACGTTTCTAATAAATGTTCTGCTTTCAAGAAACGACCATTCTTGTTCAAGGTAAAATAATTATAAGCAATACAAAAGAAGCATCTAAAACTTTCAATAACTTTATGTTGATCTGGAATTAGACATTGGCAGAGACGTTCCTTTTCACTCTTTAACTCACCAAAGTATTAAAGCCACTAAGGATAATAGTAACAGAGATACAGTTTTATTGTTTTAAATTTAAGCAGGTTAACTCTAATGAACTTTATACAATGCAAACAAGTTTGAATTCTAAAAAAGCTACTGGGAGTCAGATTCCTATCTAACTACTAAAACTAGGGCATCACTCCTTGCTGGCTATGTTACAGAAGCATTACATTCTAAAATTTTTCCTGATCGTTTCAAGGAAGCACAAGTAGTTCCAACTTTCAAAAAGAACAATCCTCTTGATAAAAGAAAGTACAAACCAGTTAGCATTTTTGCCTATTATATCCAAACACTCAGAGAAATCAATTGAGACCCAATTGGCATAATTTTTTAGATAATTTTAAACACATATTTGAGTATTTATCGAACAAGTCATGGATCTCAAACCACTTGTACTCGTTTGCGTTTACTTGAAGATTGGAAGAAGGTTCTTGACGATAACAAATATATACCTGCAGTTCTGATGGATTTATATAACGTGTTTGACAGTCTTCCTGACGATATTGTCATTTGGAAACTAAAGATTAAGGGCTTACAGTTTGTCAAATTGTAAGTCTCTTATCGAACTCTCTGTCAAATTGTAAGTCTCTTATCAAACTCTCTGTCAAATTATAAGCATTATTAAGATGCAGTGTATCTTATGTAGCTGGTCATAAATTCAAAAGGGAGTTACACAGGGGTCAATTCTCTGACCTTAACTTTGTTATCTTTTTATCAATTATATTTATTATTTATTTAATATGGTTTTTTATATATAACTCTGCTGATGACAACACTCCGTTCTTTTCCTGCCAACAGATCAATGGTTTTAGAGACCTTTAAAATTCTGAATTAGATTGCTACCCAAAGCTTAGATGACCCGCTATGGTTTAAACACCATAAATACACTTTTAGATCTTCTAATATTTTAGACATCCAAACAATTGGAACTTCAACATTTGGTAAGAAATCGTTCAGAAGCAGTTATTATGTGCAACGGGCTAACTAGCCATTTTTTGAGAAGAATCAAATTTAAATTTATGTACAGAGTTAATTTTTTTCCTGGACTGCAAATGTAATATTTAAATATTTGTCAATAATTCCCTCGCCCCCTGTAAATAAACTCTCCTGCCATGATGATGACAACTGATATTTGTGTCTCCATTTGTCTTACTGTTTCGTCTTCTGTACCATCAATTGACTTGCTATTAACTCCTTTTTCTTTTTCTCTGGCTTAATTTATATCTGAGCAAATTCAGACCTGTGCTCTCCTTTAAGACATCTAGGCATTCAGTTGTTGTCATTGTTATAGGCTTAATTGACGTCTTGGCATGCATTTAATTAGATCATTAGACACTAATTCACCTTTAAATACTGTCTCAATGAATGTGCTTCTCTTGCTCTCATTTCAAGTTTTGTGCTATGTGATTTGTCACTTATTGTGATTATGTTTGTTATTATGTAGTAATGTCTTTACGATTTATGTAATGTCGGTAAAAACGCATTATGACTTGTGCTTAATTGTTGTTTTAATCATACCGACTTTAAATAAATAAATCTTTTCTCATCTTACAATATATACGCATCGTGTTAAAGTTCCATTGATTAATTAAAGCCTGACGATACATTTTCACTCACTCTTTATATAGTAATGATTTATTTCAATCCATTGCTACAAATGTTCCACAACCTTTATTAAAGAAATTCCATTTTGTGACTTATCACATGCTAATAGTACAGTTATATGGACAATTGTCCGTAATCTGAATGTAAATTAATTACTATTAATCATAATAATAATAATAATAATAATAATACAAAAGATTAATAATAATAATAATAATAAAAATTATTATTATTATTATTATTATTATTATTATTATTATTATTATTATTATTATAATAAGTATTATTATTATTATTATAATTATTATTATTATTATTATTATTATTAAGAAGAAGAAGAAGAATACTAGGCCTTTTTATACGAGATTTGGTTCCTGTCGAGGTGGTAACCTCTTTTGATGCTTACAGGCAATTTTTAAGTAAAGATAACTTTTTTATTAAAACAGAACACACATATATATATATATATATATATATATATATATATATATATATATATATATATATATATATATATATATATATATAGACACAAAAATTCATAACAGTTTTCAAAAGTTTCGAGCTAAACGAGCTCTTCGTCAAAGAAAGAACAACTTACATCCAAAAAACAAACGGTAAAACCAAAAGCCAAGAGAAATTCTTGACTCCTACATGTTTGAATGACAGGGGGAAATCTACAAACAAGGGATACAAAATAGAAGAAAGAAGAAGAAACAAGTGAAAGACGGTCTTAAAATGGGTAAACTATATGTCTAGTTTGTGCTGTCGTCACCCCAAAAAAGCTGTATAACAAAAATGTTTGCTATTTGTACTGCTTTGACACGTCTTTATCTTGCACTCTTTTATCGAATTTTGTTTTATCTTTAAATTTCTCTCTTATTCTCCACATGTTTTTCCTTTGGCCAATACAATTTGTTCCAATGGTGTCATAATATCCATCTGTATTCATGGAGGCCTTTTGCAACTCGATGTTCACTTTTCTCAAATCTCAGCGCCCTATGTCACATAATAATTTGTTGGGAATTATTCTGTTTAGCATTATTACATAAAATCCATTTCCAAGTGAAATATGATGTAGCGGGAAATATATTAACGTTTGCCCCAAACTTCGATATGATATGAAGATTAAGTGATCGAGATATGCTAGTCAATCGACTGGTTTTGGTCTTGTAGGAAAAGCCAGATAATCTCCCATAATGCCACCTTACTCTGGACGCCAAACCATGGGGTAATATTACTCAGGGAGCGGAGATTTAAATACCTTGTGGGAAAATGATTTATCCTCATGTTGAAATGTAAACTGTATGATTTTAATCACCATTGTTGATTGAAAAATTTAGTAAGATTTTCTGCAATAAATACAAGTTTTCTCAACTCTTTTTGCGTGATCCTTTTATATTCTTTGCATAGAAAATATATACGACACAGAATCGTTTCGATACCCTTTATAGTGTGTCACCTAGGTATATTGCCTTGCGTACAATATAAAATATGCACTTAAGCAATTTCAGGTACTGTCTGGTTGGGATGATGCTATCGAAATGACAAGGTCTCATTTAACAGGATGTAACGCATTTTCCAGCAAAGCCGCATTCCCAATAGTGTATTATGTACATATTATATTATGTTAACTAAAAATGACATATATCAATTTCAGTATTGAAGATTACCGGTCGAAAATGGAATTCAACGATGACCGAAGACAAACACAATGTGTAAAGCTGTCCGCGTAATGAAAATAAAGCCAAACAGAATTCATGGCGTATATGCATGATAATATAACACAAAAATTAAGCTAGCAGCTCACTATTCCGTGCCAGAAGTCATAAACATAATCTGTGCTAAGTAATGGGACATTTGTTGATTATTCTTTACAAATTTGGAATTATATTTTAAGTATTATTACGTTGATAAAAATCTATTGACGGTTTCCATAAATGTATATGCTTTTCTAAGCAAAATATGAGCTTAAGCGCTTTCTTGTTTTAATTTCGAACTATATGTATGCACTTTCAAGATGATTTTACCCTCGAGTACCTTTGCTCTGGACAATGTATGCTTGGTAGAGCGCACGGGGAACACGGGCCGATGCATGGAACATGTATACAGACACAATTTCAATGAGAAAGTCAAGATCATATGAGTGTGATGGGCAACAGTAATGTTACAGTCAATGAATTCGATTTCTTGCTTGAGAAAATGGAATACGAAGGAAAGCGATTACTGCAGATGAAGAAAAAAAATGTATCCGTGTCATTGAAGCGAACAAGCACGCCGTTGCAATTATACACCTGAATACTGCTAGCAGATGGAGATGGTTCTTACTTCTGAAATCTGTAGTGTAGAAGAAAGATGGACAGAAACGTAAATGAGAGGAGACAGTTGCATTATTAAAGTGTTGGCGTGGCTTTCCTTGAAGAATGTTGTAGGACAAAATTTGATGACCGAAGTTTATCATATATGAAAGCGCTATTTTCCGTCATCTATGCAAGTACCGCAAGTTTTATCTAACGTGCATGCATCATTAAAGCGGAGAAAGTGCCCAGATCCCCACCATTTACTGGGGAGCCATTACAGACCCTTAAAGCACTTGAATGCAAATTAAAGCGCGATAATTTTACCAAATCACTGAGCTTAATAGCTTTTTGCAAGCTATGGTCGATCTCCCGAAACACAAATCAGTATATAATGAAGTTATCCGTTTTCGCTGATGATAATAATTGAAAGCAGGTCCAAATAGCTGAAAAAGACAGGAAAAAGACAAAATAAAAAGTAATCAGACTGTTAAAATGATGACGGTAGCATTTTGTGGGTTTGAAAAGTAACATTAATTCTTGCAGTCGCCTGAGGTTGCATACAATTTTAAGTTTTCTTTCTATTGAAAAAACCTCAATAATTATTATTTTTTAAACAAATATAATTCAGACGATAGCGATTAATTTAATTCATGCAATTGCTGTTAGCGTCAGCATATCAGCAAGTTTAGAATCAGAATAAATAATTTTACAAAACAAAAACTAAGTACTTTAAATCTGCCAAGAAAATGAACACTGGAATTGAATGACCTTTCTTGCGGAGACCATAACATGAAACTTTTGCCAATATGTATTTGTTTAGACTGTAAGCAATGCGTATTGCATTCGGACGGCTGTTTGGAAGAACTCTGAACCAGAAACCAGTCAGGACAGAAAGAGACATTTTAACATACGGTTTCTTCTGTGACTACCTTAAATATGGCAAGGTTGGAAACCCGATTTATATTAGCTTTGTGTTTGCACTTCAAGAGACTAGCCAAAGAAGGATTGACAAACCTTTGGTTTTGCGTGATGGCGAGAACTTACTCTTTCTAAAATGGCTGCTGCTGAAAGTGTTAGAACACCTTTCCGTACTGTTATGCTATTATTCAAGTTATTGAAGGGACATAGCAAGTTTTAAATGTAAACGGTAAAATGATACTTAATCTCATCAACTCAAGCCACTGAGTTCATTTGATACAAAAGCTAATATATAACTGATATTTTTGCAAAAGTAACTGATTGACGTCTCCCTTGTACTCATATTTCCTGCTGTCCCCACCTTTTTCTCTACTTATGTGTCCATGTTCCGCAGTAGGAATACAGACAAATATGTCACACATTGGAATAATAGCATCCAAATTGAAGATTATCCTATTTAATAAATTACCGATTAAAACGTCTAAGAGCTAACTATACATGACGAAGATATTTTAAGATCTTTTCGTAATCGCTTAAAGAGGCAATTTTCCAAAGATCAATATTTTCCTGTAAATAACTCAGATTGTATTCGAGTTAATAAATACATCAAAAGATTGAGTTCCAATACCTTAGTAGTACTAAAGTATGCCTTAATAGTAGTAAAGTGAGATTTGAGACCACCATACAAGACATTTTGCTAAGTCACGGAGTAGCAACGTTTTTGTTAGACTCTGTGCATCGTGGAGGGTGGATTTTGGCAGGCCTTGGCCGTCAGGATAGCATAGCAGCAGGTGGGTGACAATCACCAAGATACCAATTAGAGACGCGGTGTGTCTATGGGATACTGTCAGAAGTACTAACAGTTTGAAACGTAAGCGGGCCGCAGACATCACGGACGAAGGCACCACCTTTGAATGTGAAGCATCCTACGACTATTCCGACAAGGAGATTGATTACTTCATCCATTTTCCGGACAGTTTCGAAACTTTGCTGCCGGTTGCTATCAGTCAACATTTATCTGACTCGCCTGGGAATCATGGATCTTGCCAGATACAACTGGACTAAGGATTCTTACCTTACGCGATGAGGATATTCAATTCCTTCCCCTTCCATAGTCTTCTTGTGCGACCTTTTCTTTGGCGCCCCGGAAGAAGAATTTATGGCGCACATTGATAGACTCGATGACCCCTACGAAACTGCTCAGCTCAGAAGAGGCATCAACTTTACTAGCGGGAGCCACCCATTAGGACTCATAGGCCGGCGGAGCGCTGGGGGAGAGCGGCCGCCCAAAGGCAGCACACGCGCTTACTGCGGCAGGCGGAGCACTGCACAGCTCAAGAGGACTCATCCTTTACGGGGCCATCAACCCGTTGTTTGACTCCTCGTCGAGGAATCGAGCAGCGTGCACCATCTGAGCGTTCGCCAGGATCTCGTTCTTAGACACCTTATACTTGTCGAGCTCGTCGAGGATGAGCCGGAACTCTTCCTCGGAGATGGAGTGGTCGTGTAGCGAAAGTGATACGCGGTCCAGGATGGTGTTCAGCTTGGTCTCCGCCAGGACACGGATTTCGTCGATCTTTTTAGCCTTCGCGGTGAATGTGCGACTGGCGTACGCACCGACCAAGGAGAGCAGGCCACTGCTCAAAGTAAGAAATTCGAGGCTAACTGCGATGGGCGCTGCGACTATGGTGGTCAGCAGGGAGATGCCGGCGACGCCGCCCGCCATGGACATGACGGTCAGAGCACGGTCGACGCCGTCGACCACGCTGGCGGCAAGGTGGTACTTCTTGTACCTCTGATATTTTGGTGAATCTTGCGGGTCGTTGAGCTTTGGGTACAGATGCATAGCTCCTCGATGAGGAGGTTGAAGTAAAACTTTAATTGTTCGCTAGACACCGCCGGAGTTCGAACGAGACCCTTGGCCCGGATCTTCATCCTTTCACATAGGCGCGCCCGCACGACGGTAATGCGGTTGAAGTAGATGCCGATGTTTTCCCAGACGGTTATGGCTCCCGCGATGACGCGATTATTGAAATGGCCGCCAATGATTAAATCTATTGTGCCGTCGATCCGGACCTTGAGCGATTGGGGGTGTTTTTGTCCGATGAGTGAGATGCGACACAGCATATCATTTTTGAAAAAGAACCTGGTCTTACGACCACTGGTGCGGTTGAGCGTGGACTCTTCGTCGTACAGGCATGGCAGGGGCGACAACGAGGATCCATCGACAACATCTGCGGCGTCGTTGTAGAAATAATCACGCACGGGCTGCCCCGGAGACCTTACCGTTTGAGGCTGCAGCGAAAGTGCGATTATCCCTAGCTGGCCTCGTCTAGGCCTCAGATGCTCAGGGTAAGCCCACTGGTCGATAGCTATCTGGTCCGTAACATCGTCCCACCCAAGCCGGAATCGGAGCGTACTGACCCTGAGCTGGCGAAGGTATTCCTGCACCAGCAGTCGGTACGTTGATGGCGTCCCTCGCGGCAAACAGGGACGCGTAGCTGGTCGAGAATCTCTTGTATTCGATTCAGCGCTGCCTGGCCACCGTTATCATTCTGCGCCCGCGAATCGAGAATGCAGCCCATGGATAGTCGCTGCAACGTCTGTGGAGGATTACCAGATAGAAACTTGCGCCTAGGACGGTGATGGAGTCGCTGTTGGTGCTGAGGACGAAACCGCCCACATTCTGCGTCGCGCTCCAGCCATAAAAACCAGAATCAGACGCGTTCGGATCAGCAGTTCCACGACCGTCGAGGCGTCAGTCTTAAGGCACACGCCAGGCGCCCACGCTAGCAACACCAAAGCTGCTATATCGCCTTGGTCGCATACTTGGATAAATCAAATGGCGGCGGGTCGTCTCGTTGCGAGCGTCTGTATATGTCTTCAGGGATGGCGCGAGCTTAGGGTCTGGAGGAACGTGTATAAATCTACTTAGGTAAGCGCTTCGAGGAGAAAAAAACCCATATATTTTTTCAACATAATAGCTACCACTCGAATTTGCTATGGAAATGTCCGAAACATTAAAGTTATTACTCTCCGCCACCTTAAGCAATCGGCGTACAATCAGAGTACCGGCTGACTTTCCCGCATCCTCTTCTGCTGCACTACGGCACCAGAGAGAAACCGACAATTCATTCATAATCATTAAAAGATTTGTACACTCACCGATTGATAAACGGCAGAGAGTAGTCTCCGCACCCGCCGAAAGATAGATGTAACCAGAACTTACACGTGCCAAGTAAGGATTTCCCAGTTTGTACTCGAAGTGGATAATAATTTTTTGTTCTGTAAAACGTTGATGACAGCCAGTCCTGGTATCGTCAAAAAGAGTGCAAAGTTAGATGTCCGGGCAGCCGTGTCGACATAAGCCTTTGTGGCTGCATCTTGTGGGCCCACTGGCTCCGTTGGATTTACGATCCTGTTTGAGGTCATGTCCAGAAGTCCGACCATGCTGTCGCCGGCCTTGTAGACTCTTTGCGCGCCTTGGGTGTCAGCATAAGAGCTCGTCCACATAGCATTTGGTTGTCGCTTCGTGGGCGTTTACAGGCTCTGCCACGGACACGATTCTATTCGAGGCCATATTCAAGTGACTGATCATGCTGTCGCCGGCCTTGGCGACCAATCCCGCGTCTTGGCGGTTTAAATATTCTTCTAAGGTCTAAGGCGTCGACGGATTGTTTCCTAACCGGGTCATACGTCGCAGGTTGTCGGCCTGGTGGCCATCTTCACAGTGGTTGCATTTGCGGTGAATGTCGATAGTGCCTGCTCCGCATTTCCAGCAGGTCAATAGTCGGATCCCGCCTCTGTATCGATGGGCATGTACCGCGCAATAGGTGTTGAAGCATTTTCGTCGACACGGTTCTGTTTGCCCTCAAGGTATCCATGCACATGTGTTTGTTCCCCGTCAAACTACGACTACCGACAGTATCCCATAGACACACCGCGTCTCTAATTGGTGTTTTGGTGATAGTCACCCACCTGCTACTATGCTACCATGACCGCCAAGGCCTGCCTTTACCCACTCTCGCACGATGCCCAGGGTCTCACAAATGCATTGCTACTACGTGACTTAGCAATATGACATTTATGGTTGTCTTAAATTCCCACTTTACTACTATTACTACTTTCATACGACAAGAATTGAAACAAAAATATAATAAGCAACACGCAAATTAAAACTAAATTTAAGGGGGTGGTTTTATTTGATTTGAGGAATGTAGCAAAACAGCATAAGGGCATCTAGCAACTCTTCACACTTTTCGGCTCATAAAGTTCCCTACCCTACTTTTAACGGTCGAGTAGGCTGCTTCAAAAATGAGCTTCAGCACACATTTTATAAACAATATCCATCCGCCACAAAAATTGAGATTAATTGTTGTTGAAGGTCAAGAATGTAATTTTTCCAGTATACAGTCGCTGATAGATGCAACTGTATTAAAGGCCCAATCAAAAACTAATGGTTGGTAAAGATTTGTTTTATAGGCGACATTTTCTTTTTGTTTTTTGCGCAAACCCAATTTGCCAATTCTGTAGTAAAGTTGTAAAGATCATTTCTGATAAATCTGATACGTTTCATTATCATTGAAAATATGATTCAAATTTATCTTGAATTTTGGTAACAATACACAAATTTGGGACGATCATGTGACTCAAATGGAATTCCATGACATCCTGTAGGTTCTAGCTGTTGTCTTTTAAGTTAAGTCGCCAAGGTCCCCCCCCCCCCAACTTACACGCAACACAGATTTACTACCCCTTTCTTCAAATAAATAGCGGTGCGGGGGGGGGGGGGGAGTCGGAAGGAAGAAGGGGACTATATAATCTTTCAACTGACTATCTGGGTATTGAAGGAATCTTTGTACAATCAGACTAAACTTACAAAATTCGAGCACCAACACACTCCTTTTATTAAATTCCCATGTGATATAATGGAATATATTAATGCTCTTCGTCAAAGTCAAACAAATAAACGTACACAGTCATCCATGTAATTTCCTTCTTCATTAGAAATTATTTAAAAAATCACAAAATGACTCTCGGTCCTAAAGAAACTGCGGTGGCTCAGTGACTAACATGCCGGACTCACTACCGAATGGGCGCAGCTTCGAAGCCTGCCATCGAACCAGCCCAAGTCGGCCATCGTGATGTGCCCTTGGGCAAAGCACTTTAGTCCAACAGCCTAGGCATTAAATAACCTGTTCGTGTTACTGTGCCGTAAAACACCAAACCAAGGCTTGTCACGACAGAGATGAAGGGTCAGACTGCATAATTGTCTGCATCAAATACTTGCCAAACGGAGAATTTACTCAACGACAAGCAGCCAAAACTTGACTAGTCTCACTTTGAACGCCGACAAAGCAAAATATTTTTGATCACATCCAAAAACAAAATGACCATTTTCAATTGATCAAAGTAATTTTTCTGGGTATAATCAAGTAAAATTCCTCTCTTATCAGAATAGCGGTAAAATATTGCAAAGCAAGTAGATGGAGTCCTAATAAGAAAGCAAGTAGATGGAGTCCCAATAAGAAAGCAAGTAGATGGAGTCCTAATAACAAAGCAAGTAGATGGAGTCCTAATAACAAAGCAAGTAGATGGAGTCCTAATAACAAAGCAAGTAGACAGAGTCCTAATAACGAATACATTATTTTAAGTATATGGAGTCCTAATAACAAAGCAAATAGATGGAGTCATAAAAACAATGCAAGTAGATGGAGTTCTAAAAACAAAGCAAGAAGATGTAGTTCTAATAAGAAAGACGGTTTTTTTTCTCGGTATTTTGTCTCTCTTTTGCGCAGTGTTTTGTTTTATATTGTGGAAAGATACTATTAAGACAAAAAGGAAATCGATTGGTCCAGAAACTAATGAACTTGAAAAATATAAAGAGTTCTTTCAGGAAGGTCTCAGATAAGCCAAATCACAAATAATTATGAATTTGTTGAAAAAAAAGCTCACTGGTTTAAGAAACAAGAGAATGCGATGAGAAAGTTTTTATTCATATTCCAGGAAATGATGTTTGGCTCGGTTTTTTGTTTTACAGCACAGCAAGTCAAGAAAGCTATTTAGTGCAGTGGCAAAGTGCCTTGTCCAAGGACACCCCACGGTGAACGATACGGGCTGATCTGATGGTAGGATTCGAACCCGCACCATTTGGGTCGCGAGTCTGGCACGCTAACCAATGAGCCACTGTGGCTCCTGTCTCCATTATTCGCCGAGGGTGCATCTGGCATATTCTTCATCCTCGAGCCCTTTGGGGGTCCAGGAAATGAGGAGAACTTCGTGTGTTAAATGAGGCCACAGAACGAAGCATTAAGTCAATGTTGAACCTCAATCATTTATTCATTCGCGTACATAACAGTGCTAAAACTGGCAGAGTTAATTGAGAATCCAACGCAGGCAAAATATAAACATATTTATGCTAATTCTACCTATCAAACTGCGACGTGGTAACTAGGAACCATATGGTATGACAAGACTCATAGGTAAGGACAGTACTTTTGTACAAGGGTGGATGACTTGATGTCCGGTTCATTCAGCTCGTAATTGTGTTTCCGCATAGAAAACTGGCGGTAATTTGTTCCAAATCACTCTATACCATATATACAGCACAATCTTCTTCTGTGGAGAAAGAAGTATAGGAAAAGTCAAGGAGGACACAGACAAGGCCATACAGAATAAACCAAAACAAAATACAGACACTTAAGAGGAAATCTGAGCAAGATTTAAGTTTTCTGAGATCGTCCAAAAACATCAGGCAAGCTCATATTCCTCGTTACTTTATGTTACATCTAACAGAAACTCCGTTCAAAACACAATCATTTCCATAAACATCCACATTTTCCTCCTTTTCCTCTAATGACCTCTTTCATCTGTAGTATAAGTTTTACTCTTGTAATAAAATGGATACAGTATATGTAACACTCTATGTGGAAGGAGGTCTTTATCTGTATGTTGATGATCCTTTGCTTAATTACCGGTATAAATGCACGGAAAATTATAGTTTGCGGACTTAAAGCCTGGACAGTACCACATACATACGCACACACATGTTAAATTGATTATTTTGTTTTTCATATATGCGCCATTCCATTACGTGTGATCTCGTCTCGAAGCAACGTTTTAATATATCAACTTCTATAGCAAAACTGTGAGATTATAAATAGATTAAATGACTGATATATGGGGGCCAATTGACTGGTTTCGGTCTTGTCGGGATAGACGGGTTAATCTCCGATAATACAACCTTACTGAGAACGCCAAAGTATGAGATAATGATATACGGTGAGTGAAAAATGTTGATATCAAATGGAAACTTATTTATCCAATACAGTTTAATAAAAACAGGACAGTTTGAGCCCGATTATTGATTAAAAGTTAGGATAGCTCGAAATGATCATTGCCCTCTTGATGTGAGGAACATGATGTTACCATCGTTAAACTATATTCATATGACCTGTTTATTATATTAATATATATTTGAAAAACAAACGGAGGCTTGATTGAAAAATAAAATTATATAATTATTGTAATATATATATATATATATATATATATATATATATATATATATATATATATGTATATATATATGCATGCGTGTGTGTTTGTAAACAAATTGTTTCTAAATTCTAAAAGCTGTTATATCTCGCACCATCTTCTTTTCACCATATATGCTACATTTGAATATTAGTCGGCATATCGGGACTTTCTGATTATTCCTATCTGTGCACCAAAATTTGCTGATATATTTGACAAATGCTACTACTGCATTGTGTAATATGTGTAGTAATGCATTGTGTAGTATGCTACTACTGCATTGTGTAGTATGCTACTACTGCATTGTGTAGTATGCTACTACTGCATTGTGTAGTATGCTACTACTGCATTGTGTAGTATGCTACTACTGCATTGTGTAGTATGCTATTACTGCATTGTGTAGTATGCTACTACTGCATTGTGTAGTATGCTACTACTGCATTGTGTAGTATGCTACTACTACATTGTGTAGTATGCAGGAGCAGCAATCAAGAAAACGGAGGTTGGAAAAATGAAAGAATTTTCTTACATGCCCAGAACGGAGATTAAGTAACGAAATTGCCAAACGTAATGATTTTCGTCATATGTGATGTATTATTGATTTCCATTATATTTGATGTATTATTCTGCGTGAATAGCATGAATATTGAAAGATAAGAATTGAAATTCATATTTTTCATGATTCATGGAGTCATGAAGTTTAAAAATCGATTACACACTGTATGAACGGCCGTAGCGAAGACAAGACCATTCAAGTAGTGTTGTGCTCGATCTTCCAACTTCATGAATCATGTAACATATTAAGTTAAATTCTTATAATTAGACAGTTATAAAATAATAACGAAACTCAAGAAATAAATGACAGAACTATGTTTGAACAATTGTTTACAAATATTATCATAGCACACAAGGATGGCGCGTGAATATACGTCCTAAGGTCATCAGTAGAATCTATAAACCGCACAGATTTACATGTTTACACTAATACGTCATTTGGGAGAGTTTGAAGCTAACAGTCTACATGAGCCTTCCCGCGAATTTAGCAGCGCGTGGTAGGACTGTTATGTGGCTATCTGGCCGCGTGGTAGGACTGTTATGTGGCTATCTGGCCATATATAAAAATCTGGAGAATCTGTAGTGAAATCATATCTTGCTGCTGTCTTATATACCTCAACAAAATCATAATAAGCAAAAGAGAATCTTGCTAATATATTAATAAATCAACGAGACCATAATAAACAACACAAAATCTCGATAATATGTCAAATAAGTCGACACAATCATAATAAACGACACAAAACGTCGCTAGTATGTAAATCAATCAGCAAAATCATAATAAACAACACAGAATGTCGCCAATATTGTTAATACACCAACGAGATCATAATAAACAACACAAATCTCACTTTTTTTAAAATAACTCGCATCAATCAACACAAGTCCTCGATGCTGTGCTAAATATCTCGATGATTTCTATAGACATGAGTTTTTCTATAAGGTATTAGAAGAATTACAGTTTATGCTAAGTGTTTTCTTTGTAAATGTATCCTATGTATTATTTATCATCCCCCTAATTATATATCAGTCATTCTTTGCTGTATCAAGCTTTCTTCTTCTGTTGATCTCGTATACGCATGAGATTTTCTCTTTAAAGGGATCTCATCAAGTGTAACTTGGAAGGTAATTTTAATTAAATCTTCAATCATTCAAAACCTTTCGAATTGAATTATATATATATATACATATATATATATATATATATATATATATATATAATATATATATATATATATATATATATATATATATATATATATATATATATATATATATATATATATATATATATATGAATGACAAACAATAAATTTTGCATTAGACCCGATTTTTGCAGATACAAGTGGCTAAATGAACTTTTCATAAGCTGTAGAGGCAACAATAGCTACGGTGCAAAACTTGTTCAAAGTTCTCGGGTTCAAATTTGTTAACTATTGTAAAGTTTGCAAGAAAGGGAATGTGTGATGACATTAGCATCAGAAAGGTCCCCATTCCAACATTGTATACATTTCTTTTAAGAGTAAGAAACTCGATCTTAGCAAAAATTACAGATCGCGACATGACTAAGCGTTCTAGTTTACTGATCTAGTGACACATTATGATGAGCGCATCAGCTTGCGCAGTAAAACTGTGCAAAATACAATGTTGACCCTCTAATTTGTTCCAGGAAATACCACTGTGTGAAAAATTATCAATCAACTTCTAGCTAAAAAATCTAGTATAAGGGAGTGGAGAAAATCAAAGTTGTACAATATTCAAGTTTCTGTTGGTGTTTTGACTTTTAGCTCTGTATCTCAATGGTCATTGAAGCTATGCCAATTTCCAGTTACCCCATCGCAGCTTTGATTTGCGAGATTCAAGCAAGGAAAATAGAGAAAATGTCCTTTCAAGGCCCCAGCAATGTCATCAGCGGAATTACATGAGTCAGAATAGGCAATGTAAGGTTTCTGATGAATAATATGTATTAAAGTTTGAGAGAGAGAGAGAGAGAGAGAGAGAGAGAGAGAGAGAGAGAGAGAGAGAGAGAGAGAGAGAGAGAGAAGAGGTGCTGCCTATGTTAGACTTAGAACCTTTCTGGAGCTAATATCCTTTCACGCTCCTCTTATTGCAAAGCATAGTTAACACATTTGGAATGCGAAAACTTTGAATATATAATTTCATGTATATACCCATTTTTAAATCAGAAATCCATTGGCTTTATGCATATAGCTGAGTGTTAAATTTCTCATGCACAGCGAGTCAGTTCTCGGACATATTGAGTACTTACCTTCGACTTTCCTCCATGTTTATTTTTTTGAAGGGGGTGGGGGTGGGATGAGTGCATGGCCGAGTGTGTTTGGTCGCTAGTGCACGGGAGCTATATGCTTCACCTGATGTCTAAATCTCAATGAAATATTGTAACATTTTGAAAGTTGAAGCAACTGTAAAAAAAAAGAACTTTATAATTCTACCGTCCACGGCACACGATTCATTAAGGGAGCTATGATCCCTGTCATAGAAGTGAAACAATTTTCTTTGTAGACGCATCATTCAAATAGTTCTCTTCGCAAAGCACAGCTCTACAATAAAAAGAATTTTAATTGTATCCCAAACTACAATATCATCTAATGGTTAAGATGTAAAGATTAGTTATTCTATCAACATGCTTCAGCCGTCTTTAGAAAGCCTGATAATCGCAAATAATGCAACTTCACCCAGGACGCCAAAACTATGGGGGTAATATCCCCTGATGAGTGGGATTTAAACGTCATGTGGGAGAATTTTGTATCTTAATGGTGTAAAGTATCTCAGGTAATTTATATACCTGTATTGATTGAAGTATAGCGCGTGATTGCTGCCAGAATGATTGAGAGATGATATGGATTACTTGGCAATATCTTTATCTGGACCAGATTAGCATATTATTTGAAACAAGAAAGGAGCAACTCAAAAGCAATTTTTTATTATCCTCAGTACAGAAAATTAGACGGGTTCTAAAAAACAAGTACTTGTATTATCAGCCTTTATTCATTGATTTATAGCGTGCATGTGTGATTGGGATATCTTACTGAATTTACTTACACTGGGGAGAATGTAATGTTTATTCATTTGTTCTTATTCTTGTTACCAATGTAAGTAACATACCCCACACTTACTAATGTATTTTACATCAATACGTCTTAGAAAGCCGTGTTAAAGAAAACCAGAAATACATGCATATTCTAAAACATCTTGTGCAGTCATGTAATTACACACCTACCTATCATAATAGGATAGACATATGCTCACTAAGGCTGAGGCTTAGCTAACTTGAAGAATCTCGCAAGTTGCATTTGCCTGAAGTCCTCAATTAAACTGTCTTCAAAGGAGACTGCCGAGAAGTCGCCTAGATAGGGTGAACATTATAAAATAACCTCTGATGTCGCTTGCAGTAACACATGGAAATGAAATCGTCTCTTTTGAAAAAAGGACTGAGTTTAAGCATGCTGGCACCATATATATATATATATATATATATTATATATATGTATGTATATGTATATATATCCAAAACTCCGTCTTGAAAAGTGCCGATTTTAAATAGTGAATTAAATTTGTGTTCGTTTAAAAGATACTCTGTCTTTTCTAAGAGGGACGATGCAATACTTTTAACAATTTACTTACATGATAAGTGTCATATATCTGTGTAATTGTCAACGCTTTAGATGACAGAGAGATATAGACATGTATTGGAACACTTGTCAAAATAAGTCAAAACTTATATAGATAATATTCTTTGGATCTAGTGAGCTCCAAAGTTTAACATGTACCGTCCAAGTACACTTTCTGCTCAAATATATGTAATTTGAATACGCTGACCTTTTTCTTTTTCGGTCATTTGAAATGTTTATTAATTATATTGAATTTTGAAACATTTTGTTGAAAGAAGTTACTAATTACAGAACATCACATACCTTTATCCACCATTACACAACGTGAACTATGCAGTAAGGTTCACAAATAAATTGTCCATCATGACAACTGAATCAGAATTATGTACCATAAAGTGTTCTTCAGTACATTCTGGTAAACTCGCAAGTGAAGGAAGAAAAAACATTTATTAAATTATTGTATTATTAAAATCGATGTTACCTTGAAAACAAAGCAATTCGGCTTAGATCAAAATCTCTGTTGCGAACATTGCTATTCTTTATTACGTTGTGTCCTAGTTATTGGCAGATGCAAATATTGGTCTTCTCTACAAGTAAATTCCAGGATTTAAGACATTTGATCATAAGTATGTAGTGTATAAGTCTAATTGTCGAGATATCAAAGCTTTTATTTCATAGGGCATGATAAATCTGTTAGTGTCAGGTACTAACGATTGTAATGTCAGACGTTAGACAAAACAACCACCAAGACATCTCTCTCAGACAGTTCATATTAGAGTATTCAGGTCAGGATATGATGACTTTAGGTTGGTCACTGTTCTCTCAAGCCCATCGCCTCAGGCTGGCAGTTGTTAATGTAGTTTCTGGAATGAAATAATCATCAGCGATACAAAATATGTACCTACCCCAATACATTAAAATAGTCCCTAATTTATGATGTTCTCATTAGGTAAATATGTGTTTGTCAGTTCACAGACGGAAAACAGACTACAACTGAGTGATCCAATCGATACAGTATGTATAATGTTTTAGGGTTTTTGAATACTATAACAAATTCAACAAATACCATTAATTAGGGACCGACCATTCAATTTTCTGGAGGGAAGGGCTGGGATTTCCTTTCCAACCAGAATGTTTGTTTTGTCTTTTGTTGTTTTTTTATACATATAGCTCGAGATATTTTTTGCCATCAATTAGTTTCATGGATATAATTAGTTCTTTTATTATACAAATCAGAGTATTGTGGGTTTATTTTCAAGCTATTTGGGGGTCGGAAATATTTTTCCCAACAAGTCCAGCCTACCCAGTTTCATTCGAAAATTAAATGGTCGGTCCCTATGAATATCATATAAGCCTTTGAGATCATACTTCATGTAATGCTTTCATTTCGTGTATATTAACGAATGCATAAGTCACACGACCCAATATGGTCAGTTTCCTTTTTAGCTATTCGTGTCTTCTGGCTCACGAGATGGATCTGTATGGCGGCCGACAGTAAAACATATCAAATCAGTAGGGCGCTTGCAGCTGACATCATGGAAACCATATACAGTTTGTAGCGTAGAACCAGTCCGTGTCAGCTATAAGATGACTGAAATTGAGCCATCTTGTCAAGCCATGTATGTTGTAGCGTAGAACCAGTCCGTGTCAGCCATCTTGTCATGCCATGTATGTTGTAGCGTAGAACCAGTCCGTGTCAGCCATCTTGTCATGCCATGTATGTTGTAGCGTTGAACCAGTCCGTGTCAGCCATCTTGTCATGCCATGTATGTTGGTTATATAGGAGTGAAGGTCTTTAGGGTTTTTGAGGATTAAGAAAAAGCGAAAATGTGTCCATCACTATTTTGCTATGCAGATTATAGGTTAGATACCGTCTCGTTTTGAGCCGCATGTCGAGATATAATACCAATAACAAATTGTGATGTGATTGTGACTTGGGGAGTGAGCATCTTATATATTTGACGTTAACAATATTTGAAAAAAAATATAATAGATTTTTTTTTAAAAATGGGTTCAGTGCAGCGTATGCCTTTGTGGTATGAGTGTGTTCCACTTCACCGCAAAGCCAATCTCATAAATACATGTATAAGCTCGTGATAATTAGAAAACGTATGGACAAATCTTTAGAAATTATAACATGACAAAGTTGATTAATGTTTCTGGTTATTATACAGTATTTACACAATCACAAATTATAGTCTTCATAATTGACAGAACCAATAAGGCATGGACCGATACATATCTTTTTGGTCCTGACAATGAATTAAATCAATATTTATGATATTAAGTACTTATTTATATAATATAATTTTTGAAGCTTTACGAATTTGTTCTTTCGGCGATGTTTGTGCCAGATCTGCAAGGTTAGTTATACGATTATTTTTTAGATTTAAGTAATTTTCAATTGTTTGACTTGTTCTTGCTTTGACGTCACACCTTTCAATGCTTAAAAAAATACGCTATTAAAACCTATACCCCTAGGACCTCTTAATGATATGTCGGTCATCACAGTGTGTACTTTATATGGAAATCAATTTAAGTTGCTTTTGCTGTACCAAGGTACACGTGCCATGTACGCCTACGCAATAGACACATGCTTCAGGCATACCGTATTACTTTTCCATCTTCTCTGATGCCGATATTCAATCTATTTATAATACCTCTTTTAACCGCTTTTAATGTGCTTTATTGGGGCATGATACTAAGTCACCATGACAAATATTTGCTACAGGTAAATACTCTAACAAGGTATTATACTTACTATTAAAATAAGTTTTGTTTCTATTATTGATTTAATCAAAATAAATATTTTTTAAAACGTTAGGACTTCAAACAGCTACAGACAGGAGCAGATTCTTTAGATTAAAATAAAATGATATGACTAGTTAATCATAACAATTCACCACTGTATATGTTATAAAGTGAGTAATTGTTATTAAGGGTGATACAAACATTTTAGGTGTGTTTTAGACATTCAAAATTTACTTGCTATTACTGATCACAACTGGCAGCCATTCCCTCTGACTTTATCATGTACATCTCAAGATTGTAAAAACCAACAGTTTTTGAAACACGCTTAATTTCAGTTTTGTCAACTTCATTCTTAGCATAAGGGAATATATTGTTTTTGAGCTCTTCATAAATAGTACAATAAGCAACAACAACATCTATTCCCTGCAGTGAGATTGATTTATTAGCGTTCATAAATAGTACAATAAGCAACAACAACATCTATTCCCTGAAGTGAGATTGATTTATTAGCGTTCATAAATAGTACAATAACCAACAACAACATCTATTCCCTGCAGTGAGATTGATTTATTAGCGTTCATAAATAGTACAATAACCAACAACAACATCTGTTCCCTGCAGTGAGATTGATTTATTAGCGTTCAATCTGTCAACTGGATTGTTGAAATAGACTTCTTTCTTAGGTAGTCCGTTGACTGTAATATAACTCTCCGTTGCCAAACAACCAAGAGTCAATGTTCTTCTGTTCAGCTAGTATACTTTGATGTAATGATTATACTTTTTGTCCGTTCTAAGCTTCTCCAAAATATTTATTTCTTTCAATGTTTTCCTTTCTCCAATTTTGTTTTTTTCAAATTCTTTTGTCTTGGATTTCTGTATTGGGTATTTTTTCTTAATTGCATTATCATCTCTTTGTATCTGTTATACACTTTGTAGCAAATCCAAACAATGTTGCACGAAACCCGCTTAAAGACAAAGGAACAACTAATCCAGCTTTTGCTACACCATGCTAGCCTCCACTCAATTCAAAACTTTGCATACTACTTTGTATTTGTTTCTAACATCTCTGTAGTTTTCGATCACTCTGACCAACTACTTTTATGCAATCTGAAATCAATACTAATATCGTGCTTTGCACGTGTGCCTTGGGCACAATCTCTCAGCAGTGTAGGATATAAAGGAGGTGTACTTGGTATTTATGTGCTTATTTATAAGTATGACATTGACAACTTAGATTCTGTAGTGGTCTTCCTGCAGGATACGCTTCCTATGAAACAATTTTACAGATTCTGTGTATGTTTCAGGTTATATTGTTGTGCTGTACGAATGGCGCATTTGACTTCAAAACGCTTTTTATTTTAAAATTTGTATGGCTTGTTGCTAAAATCAGAAATGTAATTATCTTTTGGTCCAGAAGTACTCATTTATCTAGCGGTAAATGTTTGCTTTTTCAAAGCATTTCTTGCGTAACAAAATTTTCCGGTTAATGTCCGTGTGCTACCAGGTAGTCAATTGTGAACTGGCTAAAACAACATTGGTGTTTTGATGGTGGACATATTGCAAACGTCACTATTTTTGTTTTCAGAAGCATGATGTATGTATCTGTAAGAGCAGAGTTTAATATTTCATGGTAAATTGTGTTGATATATTGTATCTGTGTCAGTCGATACTTGTTACAGGTAAAAACTATACTATTTGTTATCCAAAATGTTAAAGCATTTAGAAATGTACGTTTGATTTTAGCTTTGTTTGTTCAGTGTTAACACTTTTGCTCGGTAAAAGTCCATGTGCTATCAGGTAGCCAATTGTGATCTGACTATGAGAAAATGGAATAGTTCATTTTCCAATTTCTCTACCATGCATGTATCATGGCGGACCTGTTGACATATTAAACAACTTCTTTCAAAAGCATGGTGTAGGCAAAAGTAAATGCAGAGTTCATTGATGTATAGCAAACAGAGTTAATAATATTTTGTATCAATCAACATTTACTTGTAGAGAAAAGCCATATGCTCTTTACTAGCTGAAAATGGTTCAATCATCTCTGGTATTAGTTGCATGAATATGCCGGACACAAAGTTTGCATGCTACTCACCTCCGACACAGAGCAAAATATAGACATACTTTATCTTGTTGCTGTAATTTTGTTGATTGTTCGTTGTTACCTTCAGCATATTTTACAACTAGATGTTGAAGATTCACTGAAGAAACAACCTTAGGTGTTGACCAAATGAACAAATTACATTAAAACAGTTACACTACCTCCTATCAAATAATAAATTGTACTTGAGCTTCGTAAAGTTATATCGTTTCTTTCATCTTGTGATATTGTAAGAATCTTGTTGTTCTTTCATGAAACGTTCAGCTTTGGTTTCTTTTAATTCTTGTGAGCGTATTGCAAGCTATCTACCAAGATCTTTTAGCTTTTGTGAAGTACATTTTGCTAGTCATTAGTCTCTCTTAAATATTTCTTCCTTTTGTATATTTCTCTCTCCATTTAATTTACAATGAAATATGGAAATTTAACTAAACATGATTTCAAATTGTTAAAAATGTTAGTTATAAGTCATCATTCAGTGTTTCTTTGAGTAATAAAAATAATTCAAAATTTAACTGCTTAAATAAAATATATGAATTTTATGACGTATCCTTTGTGTGGAGAAGTGAAAAGAAACTGACTGACTTTTATGAAACTAACAGTTACTGTAAACCTTGGCAGAAAACATACACAAAAGTGTTATAAAAGAAAGACATGGAATATACAAAACGGAGATCAATACAGTGAATGCATGCGATGAAGATATCCCAACTACCAAACTTTTGGATAACAAAAGAAACAAGAAAATAGAATTTTACAAAGATTGTGGCCAAATTGACAACAGGTAAGATTTTGAAAATGTTAAGTGTTCCATCAATTGCCTTCTATAGTATATGGCTAAACTTTCCTAAAGGTGTTAGAGAAAAGGATTTCAACATTTATCAAGCTATACCATATTCGTCGTTTCATCTATCAGATCCAGACCAGCAAAGAACATGTTTCTAATTGTAGCAAATGAACCCAGGTAAAAAAAATACTAAAATAGCATCCAAAACAAAAGATGGAAGAGTACAAGATAAAGGTTGAATCATTCAGAATGGCAGACTTCAACACCGTTGAACCCTTGAACACGTTTGTTTAGTCAATTGTCCTTGAAATACTTTATCTCATGATAGACAGATGCTCCTAAAATTTACTAGTGACCTCAGTTGTGGTTAAAGGCACAAAAACGAATCAACGTCAAAGCAAACAGTACAACTTTATTAAATAATGATTTTTTTAAAAAATAATGTGCTTTGCACAATCTTCCACGATTCATGTTTTCGTGCTCTGCTGTCTTTTTGAAATATATGTGCTTTAAAGTTATCGTGCTAGAACTCAATGCATAAGGAGGGAAAGCTAGCTTAAATGAATACAATCCAGGGAAGTACCTAATTCTGTTTGGAGTAATATTTTCATACTCAGTTCATTCTTTAAGCTGTCTAAGTTGTCAATCAGAATAAATATGCTCATCAATGAAGATTAAAAAATCTGACAATGATCCGGAAATTGTAGCACTCAAGTATTAACGAATGAATCATACGTCTTCTTGATTTGTTTTTAATCCTTTTTCCCACCCAACTTTTTGTCAGAATTTATACTGGTTATCTCTTTGTATATTCCATTTTCAATATCTCTGTTCAATTCATCTTTAAACTCTCCAGATTGTGTAGAAATGGGTTATTGTTACTTTGCCTTTGATGATTCCATATCCAGCTGATTATTGTCCATTTATCAATGATAACATTTTGGCTGTTTAAAAAACAAAAAATGGGAGGAGGAGGTGGTGAAGATTTTGAATGTCCTGAAGATTCAACGAGAGATGATAAAAAATACGTCCAAATATCGAAACGAAGCGAAACTAACCTATCAACAAAAGGGTTTACACTTCCTCAAAAAAATGTTCAAGGATAAATAATCAATGCGAACTTTAAAAATAGAAGAACAACAATGCCAGTTGAGGATAATGATTTTAGAACTGAAGACAACACTTTCTATCTTTATGACAAACATGGAAACATACCTAGAATATCACAGATAACCAAACCAGGACATATTTTGGCTGAAAAAAATACATACCAGGCAGTTAATTCAGATTATTGGCTGAAAAACGTTTATTAATCAAGCGTGTTTAGGAAATATGTTACCTACATTACAAGAAACAAATCATAAATACCCATTAAAACCCGACAGTAACCATTTGACAGCCAAAACGAATCCCTTAGAATATCGAGATACGCACAATATGCATAAATGAACCGTTTGATTACCAAGGAGCTGAAAATATTAAAGATTATTACCATGAAAAAGTTCAAAGTGGAGAACTTCCACCTGCAGTAAAATTATTTGTGACTTAACAAAATGAAAGAAGAGTTAGTGGTTATGTGGTTATGTCAAATCAGGGGAAGTTGCTGAATCGAAAATAGAATCTTCAAAAATATCCATTGAAGAGCATGACAAATATATAGAAGACATAAAGAAAGAAATTAGCAAAGAAACAGATGCCAAATAGAAGAAGAAAAAAACTGTATTTAAGAACTTTTGGAAAGTGTTGAAAGTAAAAAAGTATAATCTGTAGAACATATGAGGCAGTTAGAGAGAAATTTAAGCAAAAATATTGAAAAACGCAATTCAAACGTTGGGGCAACGATACAATTAGGAGAATGATCGAAAAGGTCTTTATAAAGATTGTTAATTATTTGCTTGACTTACCAGTTTCTGCAAGCGTTCATATCAATAGAGTGATTAGTTATTTAAGGATTTACCTTTTTATACGTTCATTGAAGTATGAACTGAAGAAATGCTGTGCAAACAATATGATCCGCGAAATTTTACATCTAATAAAGACAAAATAAGGAAAATTATTTTTAAAAGTATGTTAAATAGACATAACCTTGTCAAACCGTGCATGAATACGTGCTAAATATCAATCAATATCCGTTCTTTGCACACAGCCAATCAGAATACGGCAACTTGTTGCCTAACAACATGGCACAATTTTACCCTCGGTCATCAAATCATCATATGAGCAGCCTAAATTGAACTCTATAGTCCAAGTACCCAAAGTGAAATCCATGAAGCACAAATACGCATATGATTTTTTATTTAGACTTGTTTAATTAATTTGACCCTTATTTCCAGATGGGAGTAATTTGGAAGTAGCACCTAGTTGATCTAGCTAGTGTACAACATTCGCTATTAAAGAAAAAAGGTTTTTATTCCTTAGCTTACTTAACAGAATAATCTTTTTCAGAGAGAGAGAGAAAGATTTGCAATTGTGTATGGACCTCATCAATGCAGTGATAAAATCACTAAAAAGTAAATCAATTCAGGTTGATAAAAGCTGATAATAAATCTTTTTTGCGAAGCTAAATCAGGGGAGGGAGGTGGAACGTTGTGATTACTATCAATAAAGAATGTTTCCTTAAATAACAGGAAGGAGTTGTTGTTTGTGTTGTTTAAAAAAATATCTAGCATGTGTCTTCTTGACTAATGCCAAATAAAGTGACCCGCATAGAATTTAGACCTATGTATCTTTGATCGACTGTATCAATGTAAATCTGCGTTTGTATGTATGTAACCTCATGGGTGTGTAAGAGAGAGAGAGAGAGAGACTCGAAAATAGAATGACTTGACTTACCTTTTGGGAACATCTGGTCTCGAAGTCGTCAGTTCCGTTCATCCAGTTTATGTTTTACTTCTCTGCT
Source organism: Margaritifera margaritifera (assembly GCA_029931535.1). Lineage (NCBI taxonomy): Eukaryota > Metazoa > Mollusca > Bivalvia > Unionida > Margaritiferidae > Margaritifera > Margaritifera margaritifera. Next base: position 385,291 of record JAQPZY010001162.1, on the reverse strand, counting down.
GTATCAGGGTCTATCCATATACAATTAATTTTGAAAAACACGCTTACCATCTCTATAAATCCCAAAATCCCAACACTACCTTTAGTCTCAGCTTAGTTTTTTTCCCTATAACTTTTCGACGACAGTCAAGGACAGTTTCCACTGTTTTCATAGGTGAGTATGGCAAAGTCCAAACTATCCAAATCTACAACAAGTTATTTATTTAAATTGGAATTACAACTGAAGAGAATGTTAACTCCTTTCAGTTTTTCGTTTGGGCCCCACATTTCAAAACATGGAAATACGACTATAAGGCGAAATTAACTATTCCATCCCGCCCGAATAATCGACTCATCTTGGCTTACTACAGGTAACAGTAGTAAAGTGTACATATGGGAATGTAACTTGGAAGAACATTTGGAAAGTCAGGGCCCGCGACTCTCTATCTCTCTGATAACCAAAGATATTATCAACTTTCATAATCATGTCACTTGGTAATAAAGACACTCCTTCAACATCAACAGCATAGTTGAATTTCAGTTTTAATTTGTTGTGTCATTTTGAAAATTTGCTATTATTATTTCATCATTACCTAATCATTCTCTAATATAATGTGTAGTTCAATTGCCTTTTGAGGAGTACATTAAACAGTGGAAAAAGACTATGAAACAGACGTTCCGTTCCTGACATGTCCGACGAAGACGATTTAATCTGGATATTCCTTTATTGGCGAGTCCATTGCTGGAAGAAGTATGTCCAAGCTGTTGACTCATCTTTGTCTGCCATGGAATTATTTTTATCAGATGGAAATCTTCTCCACAATTCAATAGTACCTGCTCCCGTGGTTATATTTACGTTTGTAGGAGTCTAACACAACATAATGTGTAGGTTCCCCGAAACCTTGGTTTACAGTTTTATGTTCTTTTGGTCCGTTATGGATAAAGTATTTGTTTGTTGTTTTTTTTTTTTTTTTTTTTTTTTTTTTTTGTTGTTGCTTTTTTTTCCTCAATGTATCTCCAGTTACGATGTGGTGGAACGTAAATATTGTTGCACTTCAAATAAATTTTTTTTTTGTTGTCAATGTTGTTGTTGCTTTTTGACGTGAATACTGTATCGTCAGGTAAAGGTGTTTTACGTTCCGACAGCAGTATCCCCATCTGGTAATTAACTAACCTTGGTATACTTTAATCTATTATATGACAATAGAAAATCCCACTACTAGCTGTTGTCATCCATAATACAAGTTCAGTTGATTCTACCAAAACCTCATGTCATACTGTGCTCCGTATTTGTTTATAGAGTCATCATTGTCAAATTTTAAAATTTAGTTATCAAAAATGTTTAACGGTTTACATTTTAGTTATTTAATTTCTATGTAGCATTATTTGAAATCAAGAAATTACTACGGAATTGTACTTTCTTGTGCAAACACAATGAGTCTCTATTTACTATTTTGCCACATTCACATCTAATTCTTTGTTGATTTCTCTCTCTAATATTTTAATTTCCTCCACTGTAATTCCATTATAATATTGTTGATTTTACAAACTCGTTGCATCCCTTATATTTCGTGTTTCATTTTACCATTACCTCTATCAGTTTTCTCTGTTGCATTTGTGGCCTTTTACAATTTAGTGTATGATTTATTTGTTTTTATTTCAGTTACCGCTAAGTGTCAATTGAAAGTTCTGCAAAAATTGCATCATCAAAATCTGTATATCTACGCACTGTGAAGGCGTATTTGATTTTACTTCATCCATTTGATGTAAAAACGAGTCCCATATCAACTGATTCTCATTAACTTTGTGGTTATTTTTTGTGCTTGAAGGTTTTTTGGATGCATTGAAATTGAACATAGTAAAGATTTTCTTCAGGAAATATGTATAGCTGATAGTGTCATTACGCGAAGCTCACGCACTGTTAGCATGACGGATATATACATTCGTTAAATAGATTTCGATAGAAGTTTAAATTTGCTATGATTGCATCATGATTTATGCGATTTTCATTACTACTCGTCTTATCTCACAATCTCAGATTTTAGTCTTCTAAATTGTATTCATATTTATTTAACTTTGTAGACATGTAGTGGAAATAAATTTCATATTTTTCAATGTTATAATTTTCATTTCTTTTGTGATGTCATTTAATAAAATTGTTTTCACTTTGTGCACACTGTAGTCGTTTTATCACCGTTTTCATGTGTGACATTTTAATACTTACTTGGGATGTTTAATTATGTGCATTATTATTTTCCATTGTTTTTTTATCAACATAATTTCTCTATCATGCATGTTTTAACTCCTTCAGGTTCTAACAGACCATAAGTTTTACATTTGTCACATTATAGAAACTTGTTATCTTGCAAATGCTCATAGGTTTCATTCTCCTTAATATTCTACATATATGTATTGTATTTCCTCCATTTATTTCAATGGCATAATGTTTTCATCTGGTTTCCAACTTTTAAACCATTCACTATATCGTGTCCATTTCGGGATTGCATACTTTTCACCATGTATCCTTATTGTTTTGAAAATCCTTTAAACTTTTGTAATTGTCATCTTGTTTGTCATACAGAGATACCTCCTGTTCGTAAAACATGCCGTCTATGTATTTGCTTTCAAATCTTACAGTTTGTAAACGACTAGACTACCTAAAATTACTTGCCTAATTTTAAATATATTCTAGGAACAGTTAGAAAAGTGACCTTTTAAAAGCTTATTTTGTATTTCGAACTTCTGACTGTCTCGCCAATTTAAAATTTAGGCTTCCCAATGCTTCAATAGTTAGATCGTCGTCAAAATGAATACGTGTTTGTTTGTTTGCTGGTTGGGGTTTTTTTTTGTTTTTTTTATTAATGTTTCCCTCTTTGCTTCCTTGGTCTGTGGTAAGTGTTATTGTAACCATCAATTAAACTTAGTAAAATATCCCATTTTCTGGTTTGACTCTGAAATACGTAAGCATTCTAATCTGTTGGGTAATATTAAACTTTGCCACGACATATGCCATTTTGTTTGAATAAGTTAAAAGGTATTCATTCATTCAGTTTAAGCAAATCCCTAATCCTTTTTGTTATTAAACTATATTACTTTATCAAATTTTTGTTTTATTCAGCTTTTCGCCCCTTAAATATTTCCCTAAAAGTACTGTATACTAGTAGGCCATCTCCCTTTTTCGTTTTTACTTTTTCAGTCCAAACTTATTTCAAGAAAATATATTCAACTGTGAAAATGTATTTGTATTAGGTTTGACCTCTTTAATCTCCTTGCATGCAAACAATGTCTGCCTGCCACAGTTCTTCCACGTGATTTACATACACTCTTTTGTAAGGAAATCTATTTCTCACTTGTGGGCGAAATGTGATGATATATTATTTAATTAACTTTCCTTTTATCTCAGTGTATTATATTTAATTTTTGTCCTGCTTATATAAGCCACTAAACTTTCAAGATTACAGTAAAGATGTCTTCAATTCTTTTCCTTGTCGGTCATTTTGAACGGTATAAAAACATCTATATAATACTTTGTGCTTGATAAATTCTTTTTAGGTGCTATCAGCAAGCAACATGATGAACGTCTGAAATAAGTGATTGTATTTTCAACATTTTGCAACGTTTCTTCAGTCGTTTCAAAGATATGAAGAATGCTTTCAGATTTATCTCCAATTAGTCATTCATATGGCTGACTCTGCTACATCTACTTTGTATACTAACTCGCCATATTTAGTTTAAAATCGAACTTTGCTTTCCATAAATTCGATCTCTGTTTTTTAATTACTGTAGATTGACCTTATAAAGCTTACGAGATATTGACGTTGCACTATAAATGTAGCCTGATACAAATTTGTGTATTTGCTCACGTCAAATACGTAATTTATTCCTTCTTCAAGCTATGCTATTTAACTAACTTGCTAACAGGGTTGATGGTCCTTATTTCAATTTTATTATACCTGTAGATCTGCATATTTACTGAAATGTTGGCTTATATCTTTTTCGATGTTTTGAAATCAATATATTAACGGTTTTATTCTCTTTAATGTTATTCTGAAACACAAATAGCTAAAACTGCACTTTTATCTCATCCAAACTTGTAAACAAACAGGCATTATCGCTATATACCGACATTGTTGCTTTCTTGCTAAAATCGTTAAATATGTATATCACGTCTCTAAATAAGTCGAATGGAATACAGTGTAGCTTTGTGACATTATTTATAATGTGTAAAACATTGTGCCATTTCGCTGAGCGAATTGTCATCATAATCAGGCTAGTCTACTATTTTTTAATTTTTTAAATAATACCCTAGAATCTAACTGATCTGGTAATTTTTAAAGTAGTATAACTTTTAAAGAGTTTTGGAATTATAATATCTCGATTTATTTTAGCTAGGCCTTGAATTACTTGATTTCCGAGTGAAATAATTGTGATATTTCACTGGAGTGAAAAAATATAAAATTTTAGATATTATAACATTATGACTAAGAAATTTCAACTTGTTTTAACACGGTTGCGTGGTGTAAAGTTAAGTATGGCCGCCTTGCATCCAGACGACCCGGGTTCAGGTCCAGCAATAGGCAAATATACTTTGATACAAAAAAAATAACATGATCGCTATTTTTACATGAAACTGAAGAAAAAGAAACAACTTTGAAATTTTAATATGCATTTTAAAGTTTCCCTAATAAAGGTGCCAATCCTGTACGTTGGCTTTACTCAATCCTATTCCGGGGCGGGTCAAACTCCCGATCAGCTGATGCAAAACGGTACATGAGCGTTTCGCAAGAGAGCCAACTTCGAAGATCTATTCAAAAGTTACCACTTTTGCGAATCGTTTAGTATAATATCTATCATTGCTAAGATGTTTGGCAGGCACATACTTGAAATTACACAGATTCTAAACTGTATTTTGCTTGATACACACCGACTACTGTGGAGGAAACGAGTTGAAAAGTCACTTTGCATGCGTCGTTATTTCTATCGCTCTGATCGAGTGAATACGATATACTAGTGCAAGAAGAATACATTTTATTTCTCTACTCGAAAAATATATCACTTCTCTGCGACTGTAGAACGTTGCAGGACTGCATGCTTTCAGCCAATGCACACACGATGCGGAATGCAGTCATTTGTGTTGGGTACGGCCCAGGAAAAAGAATAAGTATAACAACACAACAGGGCATCAATGCTGTGATAAATTCGATGTTGATACATGGATGCGGCCATATTCATACATCTCGTCTAACAATGCTGCGCAAGCATTTTTTTTATATGTAAGAATAACAAAATAATTACTAATAATTCCTCTTGCAATAAGTGTTCACCGAATCTAGACGCTTAACCTAACAACCATTCCACTCAAACTCTGAAATCAAGAAGAAAATCGAAGATGATTCTCCATATCACAATATGTCTTTGAATGTATGCGAGAAAATCAGTTTATATGCAAATAATCTTCATGCATTAGGCTTTTCATCGGGTTTATTTCTTAGAAAAACTCAAGAGAGCTCAAGAATTATTAACCAACCCATGATTTCTATTCAGAAACATGCCATTTTTCAAATACTATTATGAACCAATAACCTTCGATTTTCCCTACCCACATATATTTTACAAAGGATTTTTCTATGACAGCTGACAACTGCTAATGTTTTGCTTTCCTGTCATTACATATAACTTTAATTCGTTTTCATGGAAGGATCTGTAATAAAAGAGAATAATTTGCGTAATCGGGAAATCCCGAGAAATTTCTCAGTAAAATTCAACTCAAAAAATGTATTGTTAAAATTCAATAAAGCTAAATCCATTTTAATAATGATAACTCTACGGTTAACTAATGTATCAGGTAATGAGTGATTGTATTATCACAACTACTTCTTAGTACTTCATGAAAACCACATGGTTTCCTTGACTTCTTTACTTCCTTGCGAAATATCTCTTAATTTTGTTCTTAAAACATAATATAACTTACTCATTATTAGAAGGTACATGTAATTAATTTCTTGATATATTTTATTTATTTGTAAAGGCTACAAAATTGGTGAAAAAGTTACATATTAGTGATTCTTTCATTTCAAGTATGACTTCCATCTTTCTCACCTACAGAGTCATTTGCTGATAAATACCATAAATGGCTTATCTTACACAAGTCTTATGGGATTATTTCAATGTACACTAAATGCAAATCTTATGAGATTATTTCAATGTACACTAAATACAAATCTTATGAGATTATTTCAATGTACACTAAATACAAGTCTTATGAGATTATTTCAATGTACACTAAATACAAATCTTATGGGATTATTTCAATGTACACTAAATGCAAGTCTTATGAGATTATTTCAATGTACACTAAATGCAAGTCTTATGGGATTATTTCACTGTACACTAAATACAAATCTTATGAGATTATTTCAATGTACACTAAATGCAAGTCTTATGAGATTATTTCAATGTACACTAAATGCAAATCTTATGAGATTATTTAAATGTACACTAAATGCAAATCTTATGGGATTATTTCAATGTACACTAAATGCAAGTCTTATGGGATTATTTCAATGTACACTAAATGCAAATCTTATGAGATTATTTCAATGTACACTAAATACAAATCTTATGGGATTATTACAATGTACACTAAATGCAAGTCTTATGGGATTATTTCACTGTACACTAAATACAAGTCTTATGGGATTATTTCAATGCACACTAAATGCAAATCTTATGAGATTATTTCAATGTACACTAAATGCAAGTCTTATGGGATTATTTCACTGTACACTAAATACAACTCTTATGGGATTATTTCACTGTACACTGAATACCAATCGTATGGAATTATTTCACTGTACACTAAATGCAAGTCTTATAGGATTATTTTACTGTACACTAAATACAAATCTTATGGGATTATTTAACTGTCAACCAAATACCAATCGTATGGAATTATTTCAGTGTACACTAAATGCAAGTCTTATGGGATTATTTCAATGTACACTAAATGCAAGTGTTATGGGAGTACTTCACTGTACACTAATTGCAAGTCTTATGGGATTATTTCACTGTACACTAAATGCAAGTCTTATTGGAGTATTTCACTGTACACTAAATACAAAGCTTATGAGATTATTTCACTGTACACTAAACGCAAGTCTTATGGGATTATTTACACTAAATGCAAGTCTTATGGGATTATTTCACTGTACAATAAATACAAATGTTATTGGGATTATTTCACTGTACACTAAATACAAATCGTATGGGATTATTTCACTCTACACTAAATGCAAGTCTTATGGGATTATTTCAATGTACACTAAAAAAATCCTATTGGATTATTTCACTGTATACTAAATATAAATCCTATACAATTACTTTACTGTGCACAAAATGCAAATCCTATATAATTACTTTACTATACACAAAATACTCTACACAACTGTATGTATTTATTTGTGCTATTATGAGATTTCTCTTATAGTTCGTTTTTATTTGTGTGGACACTTCCAGACCTCAGCAGGCATATAAGGTGACCCCCCCCCCCCCCTTAGTTCGATAGTTAAATGCTTTTATATCTGTATAAATAGGGAAAAACATATTTGTTTTCTTGTTCTGAGAGCTAGCCAAGACAAAACATACAATCTCCTGGCATACGCTATTTAAGAAGATATGTGAGAATGACGCAAACAATTGTTAAGGAAAGGACAAAAATTTGATTTCTTGTACTGGGTGCCCGTCTAGACGGAGAAAAAAAGGAAATTTATTTTCTTGTTATGAATGTCTGCATGGTGCGTGTGCTTTAATTATCACAATTGTTAGTATTTCTGACTGTTTTGTCCCCTTTTGGCTATGTACTGTCATATAAAGTTTACATAGTTATGTCCCCATTATCGGAGATTCCAGTGAGAGTCTGTCCACCTCTCGTGGCGCCATGGTAGCATAGCCTCTCATCATCCCCACCCCCTACTTGAAGACATGAACTCCCTGTCCCTTTGTGTATACATATAGAATATGTTACCTACTTTAAATATAGTTAATCTTATACTAGTGACTTTGACTATATATGGTTTTTGTTACCGATTCAGTATCTTAAGATTGCAGTATTGCATTATTCAGGTGCATTATAATAACGTGTTTATCTTTGCAATTGTTTTGTCATAATTTGGAGACAGTCATTCCGCAGCCCTTATTCTTACAGCGAAAAACGAAATACGAAAAGAGCAAGACTGTTCCTGCAGGATTACAAAAGTAAGGCGGGTTTCTTTCCTTTCAGGGTGGAGGCGACTTGCATTTTAGGCAATTCTGGGACCAATCATGGCCCCCACCATTCACAACCTCATCCTTGCCCGTCGTCTGCCTGTCTCTTCAGACAGCCCTCGGTAGCTTTCGACTCCAAGAGTTGCCTTTCCTCCACAAGGAAGAATCCCAACTGAGATTTTCTACTCTTTGAAACTGAGTCCTAATTGTGTATTGTTTGTTGTTGTTGTTGTTGTTGTTGTTGTTTTATGTTTTTATTTTATATATACTTTTATTATTGCAGATCTGGGTGTATTATATATATATATATATATATATATATATATATATATATATATATATATATATATTTTGTTTAATTTTTGTTTTCTGTGGATTTGGAGGGCCTCCCCGCCTCGCTCTCATGGTGGTATTGTCCTACCATGTGAGGATGGGGGTTGACCCGGCAAAGTACGCACCATCTCCCCTAATGGATTGATATATCCAACCTCTCCCCCCCCCCCCCAGTGTCTGTACTTCATTTCTTTCCCGTTTAAGTTGGCCTGTGTCCCCTCTCCAAAGGAAATTTATATAAAATATGTGTACACATATCTATCTATACAAAGATATGCTCATATTTTTGTATACATCAAGGAATATAATATTAATTTCATCATGTCAGAAAGGGAACTCATTCACCGTTATTGTATTTGTTTATGTACTAAAATATATAGATTTTCCCTCTGCATAACTGATTAACACGTATTATGTAGTTCACTATATATATATACTAATTTCCATATTCTGTCTTTATTACGTCTATAATGGGTTTGTTTAAGGTTGTGTTTTATTACATTGCATTATGATGTGTTTTCTTGATTAGTAACCACTGCATCTAAGTGGGCAATACGTGATATGCCTGTAAATCGTATGCCTGTAAATCGTATGCCTGTAAATCGTATGCCTGACGTATTCAGATTCCTCTGTTAACTATACATTATGTACATATGTGAAAATTATAGATTTTGTACACGTTGAGCCTATTTTAGTCCATATTTCCCAAATTTCTTCCACATTAAGTTTAATTCTATTTTATTTCGCGTTTTATTATCTTCTATATCTCTTATTGTATTATATGCCATTCCATCGTCATTTATTTTCCATATATTTTCCTAGCCTTGCTCTCTGTATTTTAAAAACGACTGGTTTGATTTGTTTACCTGTTCAGGGTTGTTTTGAGTAATTTCGAGTATCTATTCTTCATATAAATTTTAATGTATTCCTTCGCGTGTATCCAAACAAGTAGACGTGCAATGACACCCACGGGTATTTTTTATTTTTTTTATTTTATTTTATTTTATTTATTTATTTATTTGTTTGTTTTATTAATAGATATCTAATTTATTAACTTGAAATGTTTCCTTTTTGGCTTGTAAACTTGGTACATTTAAGCCCCGCTCGATCTTATTCATGTGCATTGTATCCTTTCTACAACTTTGCAGCGATAGGAATAAATTTGGCTAAATGCAAAATCAGCCGAACGAACCGCTGTGTTACATTATTTAGCAATCGTAATTAAGAAATTAGTAGAGATAATAGCAGCAGACATCACATGTCAGAGATACAAGGTGCACGCTGCCATGATAAGCAAGCATTAGGATATCTCCATTACGATGTACGACGAGCGCTGTCGTTCACTGAGAGCATGTCAAATTAATAAAACGGTGAAGTGAACAAACCAATGTATGGTAGATTGTGTAAATAAAAGACTGTTTAATTCCATGAGCTCTCGTATGTCCTCTTACAGGGGAATATCGTAAACTTGGGCGTGTAATAAAAACTAATTTTTTTACCTCAAGTTATATAAAACTAATCGATACATTTGTTATTCATTTACGGAAAGTTTACTCATTAATGTTGCACAGCGTGGATGGCATTTTTACAAACGTATTTACCTTAAATATCTAGTTTTAAGTCAGGTTTACATCAGATATTGACATTGCAGTTGATTGCAAGTGACGTGATCATGAAAATGATTATATATTTCAAGTACTCCAATGCAGAAACTATAAAAAATTATTTTTAAAAAACTAGAACTACGGTACATTTCGTAACCACTTTGTTTTTATGCACAAGAAGCACTTTTGAAGACCTTTCGAAAAATAGTGTAATTTGTTTGTTTTTTTATGAAACCTAATCAGATTACACATGTACTGATGATATGTTTTTTTAGTTTTTCAATTGAATCTCTTGTTAAGATAATTGCCAATCGAAATTATAAATTAAGCTCGTGTTGTCGTTGAACAGCATTTCAGTGATTCAAAGTAACAGATATGAGTTATATTGAATAAGAAGATAAAAGTGTCAATAAACATTAGTGAATGAGATAGCACTAGATGGTTGTTTCAAAAATCGCTGTAATTTTTGGTCTTAATGACTCGTGTATATTTTGAGGAGAAAACCTAATTGATGAGTTTGAAATACAGGGAAGTGTCTTTAATCGATGGATGAAGCCAAAATGCAGAAACCTTGTAAACGTTTCCTTTGGCAAATTAGCCTTCCACACGAGTTTGAAGCTGACTGCAAATACATAATAGATTTGAATGCACCTGGAAATCGATTGACAAAGCTGGTGGGTTGAAAAGTTGGCTTTTTGTGCTTTAGGTCACAATTATTTACTTTGAGCTAGAAGTGGCACGTGTAAAATAATACTTGAAAAAGAAGATTCCTTGGAGACAATTCTGCTTTACTTTCTTGAAAGTCTTGGGTTAAAAATTCCTTTTTCGAACGGCAGACGAATTATGAAATATATTTTCAAGCAAATATTAATATAGGAAAAACAATAAACGGAAGTTAAATAATAATTTTGATTGGTCTATAGCACACAAAAAAAATTATGTGAGACACATTTTTTTATTTTTATATATCCCTGATTTCGTAAAGGGACACAGATTATTTGTCAAAGTCTTCAATAAAGGGACACAGATTATTTATCAAAGTCTTTAATAAAGGGACACAGATTATTTATCAAAGTCTTCAATAAAGGGACACAGAATATTTATCAAAGTCTTCAATAAAGTCATACAGATTATTTATCAAAGTCTTCAATAAAGGGACACAGATTATTTATCAAAGTCTTCAATAAAGGGACACAGATTATTCATCAAAGTCTTCAATAAAGGGACACAGATTATTCATCAAAGTCTTCAATAAAGGGACACAGATTATTTATCAAAGTCTTCAATAAAAGGACACAGATTATTCATCAAAGTCTTCAATAAAGGGACACAGATTATTTATCAAAGTCTTCAATAAAGTCACAGTTCTTCACGAAATTTAAAGGATGCCCGTTGTTGACCTTCGAACACTTTGGACAAAGGATTGAGTGCCACAAATTAAACGTTAATTAGAACATGATAATATTTGCATTAAGCGTCTGCACTGTATTATACACGTCTGTGCTTAAAACTCTGAATGTTAAAAATTACGTTTCTAATGAATAAATTGAAATGACAGTACTATAATTAATAAAGACATGGCAATAGATTACATTATAATTAATAAAGACATGGCAATAGATTACATTATAATTAATAAAGACATGGCAATATATTACATTATAATTAATAAAGACATGGCAATATATTACATTATAATTAATAAAGACATGGCAATATATTACATTATAATTAATAAAGACATGGGAATATATTACATTATAATTAATAACGACATGGCAATATATTACATTATAATTAATAAAGACATGGCAATATATTACATTATAATTCATAACGACATGGCAATAGATTACATTATAATTAATAAAGACATGGCAATATATTACATTATAATTAATAAAGACATGGCAATATATTACATTATAATTAATAATGACATGGCAATATATTACATTATAATTAATAAAGACATGGCAATATATTACATTATAATTAATAACGACATGGCAATATATTACATTATAATTAATAAAGACATGGCAATATATTACATTATAATTAATAAAGACATGGCAATAGATTACAGCGGTTATTAATTGCTATCTTGAGAAATAATAACAACAACATTTCCTTTTCTGACCATTTCAAATAAATGTAATAGATTCTAGTCAAAACATATATTCTTCTAAATAAAAAAAAGGTGAAAATGAAGGCAAACAATTTGATTTCAAACTTTTTCAGATCTCTTGTTCTAAAATCGATCTTATTGATAAGAGATATACCCGGTCATCCAGATATGAGGAAATATAACTGTTGTTAAAATAGTTTGCTAACATAGACTCATGACTTTCATGTTTTCTACTCAAAAGAGTATAAAGAAAACACCCCTGCTGTGTTTTATGTTTTATATTTAATTTTTTTAATTTTATTTTATTACTAAATTTTTTTAGTTAGAAAGCAATAATACTCACTATATCTTATTTGCGATACAATCTTGATCAAAAACCATTTACGGCGGAGATGGTCGATCATTGCTGATTTGGATCGAAATGGAGAAATGACTGTACACGTGTGACCTAGCATTATGGAGCCAGAAAAAGTTGCCAGGACAGAGCAAGTATCTTTCGTGCTGAGAAAACATTTACTCTTTCTTACAAGACAACTTAGACTAAGTGCCTGATAAATGAAACAGACAGCAAGTTGTTCTATTCCTAATAAAACAATAACAATTGATGTCTCTTTGAAAACATAGTGGAGGACTTAGCAAGACATAAATGACTGAATTAGATCGCCTCTTCTCATGATAGAATCAAATACCACTGCGCTATAAGGCAATTAGTTTGCTGTGAAAGAAAGACAAAAGAAGAAAGGAAAATATAGGAAAGAAATAAGAGGAATGGACGAATAATGTGAATGGTGCCTGCATTAAATCCTCGTACAGTAAGTTGGATTTTCAATGCAGTCATTGTTAAGTTTGATGGTAGCCTAGAGCTTTGGTGTGTTTGATGGCTCTTGGCTGATAAATTATCGAATATTTTTGAGACATTTGGCGTCATTGATGAGCAGAGACGACATTACAAGTGTTATTAATTCATCGCGATCAGCGGAGTGAAAGTAGCCATTAAAGTCGTTACTTGGCAAATTGGCCATCAGCACGGAGCTATAGAAAGTTAAAACTTGATAATACATACTTCTAGATTTGACAATCGATTACCATAGATAAAATCTAAGACTGTTGTATGAAAGAGACAATTGAACTATCGATATCATAGAGTGTGTTCTATAATTAATGTGAAACCGAGATGCCATTTTCCCTTATCTATTAACTGAAGAAAGAAGCTGGATGAACTCACAACTCAGTACCATAAATATGCTTTTCTGTTTCTATCTTCATTTCAATTTATGCAATTTTTTCTTCACATTCCGCTAAGGTCTGTTATACATACATTCACCGAGTTTTAGATACTCCGTGCGATTTTGTATGTCATTTCATTTTGTCAATCCTTTACTTAGTAATTATTTTCTTCTCTTTGTTACAGACTCGTTATGTTAAAACGTTTCCCTCTTAGTATCAGAGCAGCACTTGAGACAATTTGCTTAAAGCATATCTCTCATGACTAACAACTGTCTTTGTTCGAAACTATTATCATATCATGACTAGAAGGGCTGATACATTCCATAATTGGAGCATGTATGTATGTATGTATGTATGTATGTATGTATGTATGTATGTATGTATGTATGTATGTATGTATGTATGTATGTATGTATGTATGTATGTATGTATGTATGTATGTATCTATGTATGTGTGTGTATGTATGTATGTATGTATGTGTGTGTGTATGTATGTGTATGTATGTATATATGTATGTATGTATGTATGTATGTATGTATGTATGTATGTATGTATGTATGTATGTATGTATGTATGTATGTATGTATGTATGTATGTGTGTGTGTATGTATGTATGTATGTATGTGTGTGTGTGTGTATGTATGTATGTATGTATGTATGTATGTATGTATGTATGTATGTATGTATGTATGTATGTATGTATGTATGTATGTATGTGTGTGTATGTATGTATGTATCTATGCATCTATGTATGTATATATGTATGTATGTATGTATGTATGTATGTATGTATGTATGTATGTGTGTGTATGTATGTATGTATGTATGTATGTATGTATGTATGTATGTATGTATGTATGTATGTATGTATGTGTGTGTGTGTATGTGTGTATGTATGTATGTATGTATGTATGTATGTATGTATGTATGTATGACTGACTTTCTTTATTTCCTCTTCCAAAGAGATTACATTCAGTTATTTTCATTATTACACAATAATAATAGGAACATACATTGATATTACTGGATATGCAACACACTAAACAAGTAATATATTTACAAAAATTCAATGATTGTCAATAGTCCTTTCCATTATCTTCAGCCTCAATGCTTTTAATAACATATCCATCAGGGACAGCAAAGGAAATCTCCCATGAATATGAGTTATATAATCTTGACCGTGCTTTTTTAAGAGCATTATACATTTTAGACATGCGAATAAGATACAATATATAGGCAATATTTGTAATATACCGCACAGTTGAGTTGAAATAAAATTATTACAAGCTTGAAGAGTATATGAAACACAAAGCTATTATTATACATGTAATAGGTGTAAATAAAACAGGGAGAAGGAACAGATGTTCAGGTGTACAGTGTCTGTCTATCTGTCTGTCTGTAAGCATGTATGTATGTATGCACGAAGTATGCATATATATGGGTAGGCCAAAAATATCCTAGAAAAGAAAAAAGAACAAAGAACAAAAAATAACATGCTAACGAACATGTAGACAACTTGAAATAATTGAAATTATTTACAATTGGCTGGATCGGTTTAAATGAATGAACACATTGAATCACCAGTTGAACACTATGAGTCTAACAGTTGTGAATTATTTATATGGTAATCAGAAATGAAATGGATCCATTGCCCTAATATACCGAACAAGCATACTATCAGAAATTATGTCCAAGATCATTTGTTCTTCTGTACATTGAGTCTAATCCTTCTGCCACCAAACACATGAATACATGCCATGTTTGATCATCCATAGAATCAAAGGTTTCAACTCTCTTGCCCAAAAGGAT
Source organism: Margaritifera margaritifera (assembly GCA_029931535.1). Taxonomy (NCBI): domain Eukaryota; kingdom Metazoa; phylum Mollusca; class Bivalvia; order Unionida; family Margaritiferidae; genus Margaritifera; species Margaritifera margaritifera. Next base: position 369,946 of record JAQPZY010001162.1, on the reverse strand, counting down.
ATGAAGTAGCATGTTATTGTCCTGCGAAAAGAGCCAGTGTGAGTCTAGTATGTCTATTGCATCGATTATTTTTTCGAACATGGTATTACGTTCATTGTTTAGGACTTGGCAGTAAAGTAACATATGCTTGGTTCTGTCTCCAGTCAATTTTTCACAGAGTTTACAGTTATACTCCTCCTCAGACGAAATTGAACACATTGTTAAATATGCGATGTTAGCAAAAGACCAGGTTTTATCAGGAAAACATTTTCCAAGCTTCCAGACAGCAAGTGGTTGAAGAACAGTATGGACACTTGCATAATGAAAAAGTTCCGGTCTTGATTCAAGTTTCGACCTCCAAACCCTTTCTTCGAAACAATGAACTGTCGTTTCAATATTCCTCTTCCAGACTGGTTTCGGGGCAGAATATAGGGTGTTCACGTATAGGTTGAAGAAACCGCCAAGCTGGTATTTCCCAAGAACACAGTATATATCTTTAACAAAACCAATGCTCTCACGCTCGTGTATCATGAAATCAAGGATTCTTCTGTTGAACATAATTTTCCATGCTAATGAACCGTTAGCTCTGCAGATTTTATTGAAGAAACCTAATTTGATTTTATCTATATATCCCTCAACTGTCCACAGCCCAAGACTACTAATTGTTGTCTCTTTGGGTGAGCGCTGATCGAGCCCTATAATTCTTCTTGCAGCTTTTCTTTGGCAGACTTCTAGGTCATATACCTGAGACTGGCTCAAGTTTGACCATAATTCACATCCGTATGACATTGCTGGTAGTACTATTTTAGACCAGATTTTAGCACTATTAATTGGGTTCATACCGTCCTTTCCAATGCCAATTCCAACAACAGAATAAAATACTGATCTTCCCTTTTCACAAGCACTTTTCACTGTAGCAGTATTAGAAAGGTCAGAGGAGAGAGTAACCCCAGCATATATTCTAGAAGAAACTATAGGAATCAGCTTATCTCCGAGCATGAATGTATTTTCTTGCATGAATTTATTCTTTGAAAATATGACCATATTGCTTTTATCAGCATTGTACCGGAGTCTCCACTTCGATGCATAGTCATGGAGGCTGCGAAGCAAAATACAGATACCATTCGATGATGAGGATAGCAGGCTCGTGCCATCAGCTAGTAGAACACATGGAATGCTTAAAGTGCCAACTTGTATTCCAGATTTTGTTGACTCTAATGACGAAATTAGATCATTTATCATGACTAGGAATAACCATGCTGATAGCGTCCTTCCTTGTCCTATTCCTTGGTTGACTGCGTATGATTTCGACTGTTGGCCGTTGAGCAGAACAAGGGCCCTAACATCTTGAAAAGAATTACGGATCAATCTCCACAGTTTACCTTTAACTCCGAGACAGAAAAGCTTATAAAAAAGGCCATCATGCCATACCGTAGTAAAGGCCTTTGCATTGTCCAGGAATGCAGCATATACTTTTGAGTGACCTTCAAAATAGTGGGCTACTCCTTCTTTTATAATAAAAGCTGCAGTAATTCCACTGCATTCGTTTCGGAATCCCTGTTGCAATTGGTGAGGGAAATTGATCCTTTCACTAAATTGAGTTAGTCTCTTCAACAGTATTTTTTTAAATACTTTTTGAAAAACGGGAACGATTGAGATATCTCGATAGCTATTCATATCTAATTTATCTTTTTTCCCACCTTTGAAGATAGGTATAACATTTACAGTTTTAAAATAGTCAGGATACGTTTCCAAGGAGATGATGCAATTGTACACATGGCACAAAATAGAACTAAGCGAATAATAAGCGAAAATTATATGTTCTGCGTATATTTTATCATGTCCACATGCTTTGTTTTTATTCAGCTCTCTTACAGCTTCTTCAATGTCATTTTGCATTATGGCATCGCACATTTTGCTATCTGTTTCTTCTTCACTATTTGAGTCCACAATCTTCTTCATGGCGTTCCTGATTTCATCTGCAAACGATTCGTTAAAATGAGCATCTGGTGTTTCAGTTCCTAGTGTTTCAAAATGTCGATGCCACGCGTCACGAATCAAACAAGGGTCCCGAATTATTTCTCCATCCACTTTTAGTTCAGATATAGCTTGCCTCTGTCCCTTCCTATGTAGTCGTACTATTCTATAGAATTTCCCTACATCCAGTTCTGCAGCTTTTTCTAACTCATCGAATTGTTGCTGTTCATACTGGTATTTTGCCTTGTTTAAATGATTTCTGAACTTTCTCTTCGAAATTTTATATTCTGCATACGTCTTAAATTGCATACCACGTGGCCGTTCGTCCTTTATCCATAACGCTCGTTTTCTCCTCATCTCTTTATGCATTTCAGTCACATTAAGGAATTTCCAGTAAGGTTTTAAATGCGGCTGGAAGGTTTTCTTTGGGAGATTTCTTTCAGCTGCATTACGTAAAACAGTCGCAACAGTAACAAGGGCGTTATGTACGTCTGCAATGTTGTTTATAGGTAGTTCTACTGAATTTAATTGTTCATTTATTTCAATTCTGTACTGCTCCAGCTGCTCGGAAGAAGTTTTTCTCCAGTTGATTGAAACGGGATAGCCGGAAAATGTCGATTCCTGGAGTTGGTCGGGAACTAACAGTTGTGCTCTTACCGGTAAGTGATCAGAAAGATTTAGATGATGATCATCTTCAATGTTAGCACTATTTACTAAATCTATTTTTGAAGATGGTACAAAAATGTAGTCAATCAAGGACGAGTGTTTGCCGTCAGAAGAACAAAATGTATATCCTGGTATTCCAGATTGGGAATTATCACATGTTGAGATTAGATGTCTATTTTTAAGAAAGAAATGCAAACAAGAACTTTTATCATTCTTACTTTTCGGAATCACTTTTTTTGGCAGCTTGGCATTGAAGTCACCAAAAATAATCACAAAACCTTTCTGACTATATTCATCGTAAAGGCACTCCACAGTTTCCATTAATTCTTTATAGTCATCTAAAGAGGCATTCGTAAAAGGAAACCACACACAGAAGATATATAATTTATAAGCGCGTAGGCTAATTTCAATTGCAATGATTCTGTCATTTCCAACGTTACTTATAGGACGAGCCGGTAGTAACTTTCGATAGAGCATTGCAATTCCTCCAAATCCTGAGGGACGTTTTCTTAGCCATGGACATGTTTGAATTCTGTTATCCGGTCTCGAAAAAGCAGTAAATTCCCTGTGGATACTTTGTAGAAATTGCAGTTGCTCTGGAGGCAGCCAATGCTCTTGTATGCACACAATATCAACATTATGAAGTAAAGAACAAAGCTAGGGCGTTCCTGCCATAATGCCCTTCGCATTCCAAGTCATTATGTTTAGAGTAGTCATCCAAATTGCTATCAAACACACCATCATATGCAAGTTATGGATATGGTAACGTTTATCTCTCGTACCATTCTCTGGCTAAAACAAACTCAGGCCAAAATCCCCGTTGTAAAGTTCTGCTAAACAGAGATTCCGGAACAGTAACACGAACGGTATAAGTTTCACCGTTGATATTTGACCACTTTTTAAGAATACGAGTATTAGAAACTACTACTCCGAGATTGAACGCATGCCTAGATATTACATGATTTAGCTCTTCTGGGCTATATTCTGCCTTAATTCGGGATAACAACAAGGATTTTGTTTTCGGGCTCCTCTTCACTCCACTGAATGCATTGTCACTGATTCGTACTTGGATTGGCTTAGATATATTTTCTGTAGCATTCATGCCATCCACTTTGAGAGGGGATTTTCTAGTAGCCGACAGTTGACTATGACTTATTGGATTTTCTTTCTCAGCTATTTTTTTTCCACCTGTTTTTCCTTTTTCTGCTGCATGTATTCCTCTTTGTGTTGTTGTGCTTGAGGTTTGTGCTCCTGGAGATTGCAACAGTTCTACAGTGGGATTTTCATCTGTCGGTAGCCTAACGTTGGTTAAGCCGGTATTTCTGTAATCCTGTTGATCTGACAAAATTCTGCTACGTGAATCTAGGCGATGGTTATCCTTTACACTTGTATTCGGAACCATATTGGATGCACTTGGTTTATTCACCAGTAGGCAAGAAGATCTAGTTATATTTGCATATGAGCAAAACAGCTGCATAAAGTTTGTAAGTTGAAAATGAATTCCAGGAATCTGTGCGCTTACTGTCTCAATTTGTTTCTCGTTTACAGCTTGCAGCTTTTCAATTATCATTGCCTGGGTCTTTATTACATCTGCCATTACGTGTAGATCATATTCCAAACGCAGTTCCGACTCCCTTGCCTTGTCAATCCTCGATTCGAGTCTTTTAATTTTCTCATCCTTACTTTGTATCATCTCGTCCAAACGAACGATATCCCTTCTCATTCTCTTCATTTCTTCCATAATATTTGCACAATTGACGTGTAATTCATCTTTTACAAATTGTTTTAGATCAATAAATTTTTCATATTGCAATATGGGAATGTTGGTTTCAGTTTTCTCAGTTTTCTCATCTCGACTATTAGTTCCACAATCGTCAGTTGATGTATTGCCTCTTGATTGATCCATATCACTCAATTGACCAACTTCTTGCATATTATTTAAGCAAATCAAACTGTCTGTTCTACTCAGCTTGTTTTTACCATACCTAGACATACATGCCTTTACTTCGCTAGTGTTACCATCACCCTCTAGAAAATGAAATATGGCATAGATGTCATCGGCTATTTTTTCCTTCACTGGAGCACTATCAGAACGCGATGTCCTCTCCACCAGTCTACCAGAGGGATAACTTGGGTAGCTGAGCCTACCAACATCATGCAAGGAACTACGAATATGTCGAAGGGACGTTACATCAAGACTACTAGATATCTCTCGCTTGAATGACTGTCTGTCAAATTTGCCATATTTTTCTCTTATTTCAGCAAGAATACAACGTTCTAGTTGAGAAGCACACGGTACATCACTATCTGAATCCTGGGTATCGTGAGTATCCTGGGAGTCCATTCTTGCCACCACATTCATATAGCAATCACTGTGTCCTAATTTATAGGATAGGATAAGATAGGATAGGATAGGATATTAATCAGAATAGATACATATTCTGCTGAACATGCAACGTACACATAAAATAAAGTGCGTTGTGTTCACTAGAGCATTAAATCTTGCTTGACGTACACGACACAATTGACGAACTGCTTGGGCGCTTACTGTTCATAGAACAGGTTACTAATCCATTGAATAAACGAGTGAACTCAGCTTACGATGGTTGAAATGTATACACGAGTATACATGAATATATCAGTATATTGTTTATTCAAAGGTTTACAATGTCAATGTCAAACAGAATTGAACAAATTGAGAAAAGAAAAAAAACACCATTATCCACTACCACAAACACTGTACCACCAAACGTAAATTATGCAGCCTCTCCGCATCTCTTCAGCAGTATATTAGATCAACCGAATCCAACCATAACCTCTAAAATACATGATATCCACACAACCCTACATCGCTTGATACATCAAATTGGCGCATACAATGCGTGAAAGAAAATTATGAATTTCCTTGAAAAGTACTTTATATAAAATTAATGTACGCATACCTTTCTGCTCTCAAAGTATTAACACAACCGAATTTCAACACCCGAATGGAAAACACTTCCTTTTACGCTTAAAGATCTCCATAATTCAGCAGCGGTTGCACACACGATGTCCACCTTGTCCGCCATCTTTACATGTATATATGTATGTATGTATGTATGTATGTATGTATGTATGTATGTATGTATGTATGTATGTATGTATGTATGTATGTATGTATGTATGTATGTATGTATGTATGTATGTATGTATGTATGTATGTATGTATGTATATATGTATGCTTGCATGCGTGCGTGCGTGCGTGCGTGTATGTATATATGTATGTATGTATGTATGTATGTATGTATGTATGTATGTATGTATGTATGTATGTATGTATGTATGTATGTATGTATGTATGTATGTATGTATGTATGTATGTATAATGGCGAGCAAGCGCTAGTCAGCAAAGCTGGTGAAGGGAAAAACCAGATCCGATGAAATAAGCACCTTGAGACAAGCCATAAACGACGTTGCAAAAACTCCGAAAAGTCATACAAATCAAAGACAAAATTGGGTAAAATTCTTAACATACAAATTAAAACATTTGTTTATAAACCACACATTTTTTAAAAAAAGCATAAGACCTTTTCAGATGTATACCACAGTAGACAGGTTGCCTATATTACCGTCTATGCTCGCGTATAATCTAATACCAACTGCAAACTGCATAGACCCAGATCTGCCGTCGCATAATGCGCCGGCAGATCTGGATCTATGCAGTTTGTAAGGACTAATCAGTAGAACAAACAACGGCAGATCAGGGTCTATGTTGTTTGCATTTGGACCCAATTTGTACGCGAGTATATACGGTAGTCGCTTCTTACAACATTTAGGAGGGCGCATCGGGCCCATTCTACATGCCTGTAGAATCGAAATGTACCCGGTATAACAAGTACCGTATAGGTCCAAATGTAAAAAACATAGACCCTGATCTGCAGATTAGGGTCTATGTTATTTGTTCTACTGATTAGTCCTTACAAACTGCAGACCCAGATCTGTCGGCGCATTTTGCGACGGCAGATCTGGGTCTATGCAGTTTGCAGTTGGTATGAGATTATACGCGAGTATATACGGTAGTCTGTTATGCTCCCTTAGGATCAATGCTCAACAGTAAATGTATTTCATTTTAAAATATGATTTAAAACTAACATTGAGATTAAGTGATAGAGATACCCTGATTGATCGACCAAGTTTGGACTTTGGGGGATAAGCCGGATAATCTAAACAGGGCGCCTATCTAATAGGGATAATATTCCGACGTACATGGCCGATTGGCCGAACACGTGGTTAATCCAACGAACGAACCAACGATAGGGATAATATTACCTGAGGAAGGGGAGATAATCCTTATCATTATAAAACGCGATAGGCTTGTAACAATATGAAAGTTTATTATTTGAAAAGATCTCCATTTACTATAGGGATCATTTTCCAATCAAAATTTGAACGAGTTACCAAAACTATTCCTTATTATGTGATTCGTGAAAGCATTTTATGATTTTTTTATGAGGAAATTCAGTATCTATTAATTAATTAACATTGTTTTCAGATATAATGTTAAAATCTCGAGGTTAACAAAATAATATCTACTTCACCTATATGAAAGCATAATGATTTGTCCTATGTAAAGAGTTCTTGATTGAATTGGTACAATTCAATGTCCTATGTAAAGAGTTCTTGATTGAATTGGTACAAATCAATATCCTATGTAACAAGTTCTTAATTGAATTGGTACAAATCAATGTCCTATGTAAAGAGTTCTTAATTGAATTGGTACAAATCAATGTCCTATGTAAAGAGTTCTTAATTGAATTGGTACAAATCAATGTCCTATGTAAAGAGTTCTTAATTGAATTCGTACAAATCAATGTCTTATGTAAAGAGTTCTTGATTGAATTGGTACAAATCAATGTCCTATGTAAAGAGTTCTTAATTGAATTGGTACAAATTAATGTCCTATGTAAAGAGTTCTTAATTGAATTGGTACAAATCAATGTCCTATGTAAAGAGTTCTTGATTGAATTGGTACAAATCAATGTCCTATGTAACGAGTTCTTAATTGAATTGGTACAAATCAATGTCCTATGTAAAGAGTTATTGATTGAATTGGTACAAATCAATGTCCTATGTAAAGAGTTCTTGATTGAACTGGTACAAATCAATGTCCTATGTAAATAGTTCTTGATTGAATTGGTACAAATCAATGTCCTATGTAAATAGTTCTTGATTGAATTGGTACAAATCAATGTCCTATGTAAAGAGTTCTTAATTGAATTGGAACAAATCAATGCCTTATGTAAATAGTTCTTAATTGAATTGGTACAAATCAATGTCCTATGTGTAGTAAAGAGTTCTTGATTGAATTGGTACAAATCAATGCCTTATGTAAATAGTTCTTAATTGAATTGGTACAAATCAATGTCGTATGTGTAGTAAAGAGTTCTTAATTTAATTGGTACAAATCAATGTCCAACGTGTAGTAAATAGTTCTTAATTGAATTGGTACAAATCAATGCCTTATGTAAAGAGTTCTTAATTGAATTGGTACAAATCAATGTCCTATGTGTAGTAAAGAGTTCTTAATTGAATTGGTACAAATCAATGCCTTATGTAAATAGTTCTTAATTGAATTGGTACAAATCAATGTCCTATGTTTAGTAAAGAGTTCTTGATTGAATTGGTACAAATCAATGTCCAACGTGTAGTAAAGAGTTCTTAATTGAATAGGTACAAATCAATGCCTTATGTAAAGAGTTCTTAATTGAATTGGTACAAATCAATGTCAAGCCATTAATTTGAATAAATTACAGTGTGAATTACGCCAGAACATATTGAAGGTTTCATTTTTGTCTAATTTTGTTTTCAGTTAGAATTATATCCTTTACTTACAAATTAAAAACTGGCAAAAGTTCATGCTGTTCAGATACAAGTTATACATTTTCGAGGGTGGCATGTTAGAATATGATTGTATATTTAAAACAGAAATATGTAAATACCATATCTTATGATCATCGACAATAGGGTATTAAATATGAATCTCGTTTCAAAAGCCTAAAAGGAAGAGATTCAGGAAGAAAAGAAATTTTTACGATGGAGCTTTTCATGTTCAATTATTCAATTCATTTGGGAAGATTGTACAATTTCCACTAAGAACACGATAGTCACACTAAACGTCTTTCAAATACAAGTCTGGACTGGTTACTAATTCCTCTATCCTACTGGTAAAATTACTTTGAATATCGCTATTATCACCTTTTTGTAACCAATAGGATACAGATGACGATGATCGAGCTGGAACTGTTGTAAGATAGTTACTTAATCTAAGCAAGAATACACAACATGTAGGTCTGGACTGATTTTCAAAAGTATCCTTAAATAACCGAATTACCCCTTCCTACGGAAAGCAAAGGCTAAACGGTATAAATCAATGCATCAGGGCCTTAGATTAAAATAACGTTAACCAAACGTAATGAGTGTTTTGAAGACACTTATTGCATCTTTATGAGCATTTTTTAAAGATATTTACAGCATATTTACCACATATACTCCAAAATATTATTTTCTTTCTACGAAGAAAGTATCGAAGAAATAATTTGATATGTTGTCAGGTTACGTTAACCTCACCATGACCAGGGTAGATACAACAATGCTGATACGATCAAATATTTCTCGTAGAAAAAATGTCACTAATCAAACTATTACTTGCACAGGATGGTGCATGCGCAAACACAAAGACCGTGTTCTATATTATAGAGTTAAAACGTGGCATACTGTTTTTAAATATATACAGCTTCCATTGTGACTGATGTTCTTCATTATCTTTTGAATTAAATACGTACAATCTGGAGATAAGGGTACATCGGTAGATAAACTATATCGGGGACAATACAGCTTGCATAAAGCGTTAACAATTGGGAATAGATCGTCTACAGTCTCAGATAAGCATGTCTTAGGTTTTCTTTTCTTTTGAGCCAGGTAACTTTCTGAAACTTGATCAGAATATTTACCGCCCCTTTTCCTATTCACTGAGAGGCCAGATTGATCTGCCAAACACGCTGTAGTGCTCTTTCTTTAGGTATAGAATAAAGCGGAAAAAATAGGGGCTTCTTGCAGAAAACTTTGATTCATTTGATAATATGCCAGCATATAAAAGGTCTTGTTTACTAGGACCTCTTTACCGAATACAAGAGGCATTTATACCATAGTTTCACTAGTATTCTATATATTTGTAAAACAATCGAGAGTATGATTGATTGTTTGGTTTTGTGGGATTTACCGCTATGTTTCAGCACATGATAGGCTATACATGTAGCGGTGAGAATATTTGGTGTTGAAAGAACCCGGAAAGACCTCGGGAGAACCACCGACCCACGGGAAGCTACTGGGAAGCTTTCTCACATACCCAAGTTGGTCGAGCCGAGATTCGAACCCACGCGGACGTAGGTGAGATGTGCGAGTGATCTGTAAAGTTGAGCGCCATAGACCACTCGGCCACCCTGGTCCCCTGACAGTATGATTGAATTTTTGAATTTCTTGTAGCGATATGTAAGTATGGTGTTGCAAACAGTGCATCTTGTTTTGGAGATGTCTGTTGGTGTGGCTATAATAAAAAAAACCCTTAGTTTTTCAAGATCAGGGTTGTAACTACCGCCCCAGCAGCCCGAGGATTTTCTGAATTATTTGCAGGAGGACCAAACATTTGAAGTTACGCAACTAATCAAGATATTAGGAATTTTCCTTCCTTTTTATGTTACAATGTGAGCATAGAACTGATGGAAATTCTGCCACGTTGTTGACTCCATCTCCTACAACCGATATTAATAGCCCAAGGGGCAGCTATTAATGATCTTTCTCTTGCTTCTGTAATATATTCAAAATGATGTGTATTCCTGTTCAAGGCGCAGATGATACTAGTATGCTGGTACTTTAACGTGCTGTCAGATAATGAGGTCCAGGGAAACTGGGATGGAACTTAAACTCCTGTTACAATCTAATTAAATGGGACGCATATTTGTTTGTGTCTTCTTCGCCACGGACTGCATTATGTTATGTGCCTTTTGTAATACTCATACGACAATAATCATAATAATAACAATAATAATAATAACAAAGTAACACTGGTATATCAGTATCCTCAGTTTGAATGATTAATGCCTCTACAATCGGAACACCTCTTGACTTTTCTACAAAATTCCGTCTCGGAAATACTTTGAGGGAGTGATACAAAATGGCCACGAACTCAGTCATACGCTAACGTTCGCTATGCAAAAAAGAATCATGTCAAAAGCATTATCATACCTTCATGGAAGTATTAGCACAAGTTCAGTAAAAGAAAGTTCATTGGTGAGTTCATTCTTGAGAAAGGAAACTTGGGAATGTTTCAGCCATGAATAAGTCAGCTTAGTCGAGTAAGGAACGTAATGATGGTATATAATGTGTACATGACGTCATTTGGTAAACAAGGTACATGTATATGCAACGGCGACTATTTTAGTATTTCCTGTGTATTTTTCCAATCATTGGCCGAAAGGCCCGAGCTTGTAGTCACAAGAAGCATCTACAAGTGAGATCATCCATGTCTCAGTTTCTTCATTTGTGGAATAGGCAAATTTTGATATCTATGAACTATGATCGTCTCATCTCTCTGACATTTCCCTTCAGAGACACTTGTTGTTAGAAATCGTTTATGCATATGCAATGTCAAGCAGTTAAAGAAAAAACAAAAACAAAAAACAAAAAAGAAAAAAAAAATATGTCGAGTGGCTCATTAAGCTGTTAAGACACCTCTAATAATTCTATACCACATATCGTACCAAGACCACGTGTGTGGAAGTTTCACAATTAGAGGTCAAGCGATGATTCTCAGCATTTCAATGAAGTTTTCATTGTCGTAACGATCAAATACGATTTTGCAACTGACTAAAGGCATGGTCCTCTAAGATGAGGAGAGATTCGTGTCATGAAGACATCAGCGAAATCACTGAAAGTCTAACAGAGCCTGCTATTAATGTCTAAAGAAGAGCCATTCCTGATGTATGCAACATATTGTAGGTTTGATCGTGCTATGTCAGCATATTAATTGCCACATGGGTCTTTTTTGGTAAGAGTGGAATTTGCTGTTTAATAAAATGCCTCTTTATCCTGAAGTAAAGGCACGATAGTCCTTATATAGCCCTTACTGCACGCATTCTTTGTTTGATATTTGTACCTACAACAGGTTTCCAAAAGACTCCTACTTTTAGGCTTTCCAGGCAGCTTTGTCTGAATAAAGTAATCAAACAGTTTAATTCATTTTTAAACGTTGATTAGGACATTCTAGACTTATTTAGATGGAATGGTGCCTGTCGATAAATGACTCATATAAAACATTATCGATGAGAATAGATTTTGTCACTTCACGCAAACCAGATGAGTTATTTTCTGAATACATGAATTCGTCTCTAACGAACTTGTTTGCGCCTTTTTCGGGGTTCCTATTATATGTCAATATGTCACACAAGGAGATGAATGATGTGGCATATTTTCTGGCAAATAGTACGTCATCTACCAAATGTTTCATAGTACAAATAGAACGTCTTCTACCAAATGTTTTATGGTACAAATAGAACGTCTTCTACCAAATGTTTCATAGTACAAATAGAACGTCTTCTACCAAATGTTTCATAGTACAAATAGAACGTCTTCTACCAAATGTTTCATAGTACAAATAGAACGTCTTCTACCAAATGTTTCATAGTACAAATAGAACGTCTTCTACCAAATGTTTTATAGTACAAATAGAACGTCTTCTACCAAATGTTTCATAGTACAAATAGAACGTCTTCTACCAAATGTTTTATAGTACATTTTTCAGGGAGAAACTTGTTAGTTCCTTTTGACTGTTGACATGATTGAATACACTGAATTCTGAACGAGGAGAACAAATTCATCGAACTGTAGTATCAAACATTCAACATGTCATAAACATAAACTTTCACTAAAACTGCATAACTAATAAACTATTTTATATATATATATATATATATATATATATATATATATATATATATAATATGTATGTATATATAAGGAAAGATTTTAAGGTAAAACTGTCTTTCTCATTGATGCATTCAAAAAAGCGCCACACGAAGTACACAAAAATATCTTTACTAAGAATGTATGCTTCCGGAAAGAAAATCTATGTGCCATTTTATCGATAGTCATGCTGCAAAGTGGAAAACAGTTTCTTTGATTACTTTTGTGATATTTAATTATAAATGCAAATTACGTTTTAAACATTGAACATTTAAGTATTGACCTATAGTTGTTTTCAAAAAAGTATAAATAATATTGAATATTTATAAAGTATTTCAAATAGTGTCTCGATCTTTAGAAAAAAAAAGGAAAACCTTTTTACGCGGAAAGATGCGTCTTGTAGGTGACATGTATCATATTTCTGTAAAGATAAAGAAAGTCTTGTGGTAACAATGGCTAAAAAATCATAGCCAAATTTAGAGTGACAAAAATAGAAACATTAAAAATAGTATGTCTCTCTCTCTCTCTCTCTCTCTCTTTCTCTTTATCTCTCTCTCTCTCTTTCTCTCTCTCTCTCTCTCTCTCTCTCTCTCTCTCTCTCTCTCTCTCTCTCTCTCTCTCTCTCTCTCCAAGAAAAAATTGAAAACATTACAAGATGAGTTTGAGATCTGGAAAAGATTTGTAATTAACAAACAATCACGTGCAACTTATAATAATTATAATCAGAGTATGTGTTTATAAAATTCTGAGGATTGTTCAGTAGCAAAACACGAGACAGCAAACGTTACACATAAATATATAGCCAAGACTGCGAACAGTATTTGTCATATTATATAAAACAACAAGAAACAAACAGCATAATAAGCACGAGCCATGATCACCGTTTTACGGAATCGTTGAAACATAATTTAAATCAAAATTTTCACAAGAGAGTAAACTTCGCTTAGACCTTATGAAAAACTTCGATTTTATTTATCAAAATGTAGATAAAAGCTAAAATTTTGAAGGAAGGCCTGTTTACATTGTCACCAACTTTTTTTAACATAGGACGCAGAGGAAGATCCCTGACTGGTATACCTGTCTGGAATATGATTTCGCATGGAACTTTTATGGCACAACCGCGATACTGCTCACTTTTAGGGAATTCCAAATAATATTATTCCACTAGGCTATACCTCCCTTGGACACTCTGCTTGCAAAATGACACATAGTACTTTTTAAAAACAGGTTGCTGTCATTAATTTCCTTTCGCTGCTATGAAAGGATTTTTTTAAAATTATTGCAATGAATTTCGCAAATAACGATTTCCTTTATTTCTTTTCAAAACAAAATTTCACATTTAAGGTGGCAGGGGACAATTTCGTAAACTGGTCCCTGTCAAATTTCTTAACTTAAGGCTATGATGTGACTTTTTGAGCTATTATTGTTTAATAATTAAAGATATGGATATATTTTTGAATTAATTGTTTCGGGCTTGTGTTGTTCTTCAAATTGATGTGAGGCATATACACCTCCCATAGTCAGTTCACAGTATGTAGGCAGTGAAATACCAATAGTCGGCTAGGAAGCAGAGCTAGCCACCCATAGCAGTAAACATGTGGATTCATTGCAAGAAGAATATCTAAAAAAACGGCTTGGATGGCAACTATTTTGAATTGCATCAAGCTGTTTAGTACACAATGTTTTGCGAAAATAACACCTAGAAGAAGGGCTTGTGTTTGCACTGTTAGCATCACTTGGTGTCAAAAATTACCTTCGGACGTGAAAAATGCAGGTATAAATTTGGGGTTGGGGTGCATAAACTTCTTTTGGTATGAACTGCCATTGACTTGTCGGGTCAAGTGAATAATTTTTTATGCTTTGTTTTAATATAGCTATCAAAAAATATGGACCTTTTTGACCTCACTTGTGTATTTTATTTTTTTTGATTTTTTTTATATTAGGCTAGTGGATGCGGCATTAACTACTGTTGCTGTGTTGCCTGTTGTCCGGCTATAATGTACTTATTTATGGTTGTACTGATGACGTACACAACTGTTACGCTAACCAAGGAAACCATTTTTTGTAAGCATCCAATCAGAGCGATGGATGAATAGGTACATAGTGGACATTATTGGGTCCATAGGATGGATGAATAGGTACATAATGGACATTATTGGGTCTACAGGATGGATGAATAGGTACATAGTGGATATTATTGGGTCTACAGGATGGATGAATAGGTACATAATGGACATTATTGGGTCTACAGGATGGATGAATAGGTACATAGTGGACATTGTTGGGTCTGTAGGATGGATGAATAGGTACATAATTGACATTATTGGGTCCATAGGATGGATGAATAGGTACATAATGGACATTATTGGGTCTACAGGATGGATGAATAGGTACATAATGGACATTATTGGGTCTATAGGATGGATACATAGGTACATAATGGACATTGTTGGGTCTACAGGATGAATACATAATGGACATTATTGGGTCTACAGGATGGATGCATAGGTACATAATGGACATTGTTGGGTCTATAGGATGGATGAATAGGTACATAATTGACATTATTGGGTCCATAGGATGGATGAATAGGTACATAATGGACATTATTGGGTCTACAGGATGGATGAATAGGTACATAATTGACATTATTGGGTCCATAGGATGGATGAATAGGTACATAATGGACATTATTGGGTCTACAGGATGGATGAATAGGTACATAATGGACATTATTGGGTCTATAGGATGGATGAATAGGTACATAATGGACAGTATTGGGTCTATAGGATGGATGAATAGGTACATAATGGACAGTATTGGGTCTATAGGATGGATGAATAGGTACATAATGGACATTATTGGGTCTATAGGATTGATACATAGGTACATAATGGACATTATTGGGTCTATAGGATTGATACATAGGTACATAATGGACATTGTTGGGTCTACAGGATGGATACATAATGGACATTATTGGGTCTACAGGATGGATGCATAGGTACATAATGGACATTATTGGGTCTATAGGATGGATGCATAGGTACATAGTGGACATTATTGGGTCTATATGATGGATGCATAGGTACATAATGGACATTATTGGGTCTATAGGATGGATGCATAGGTACATAATGGACAGTATTGGGTCTATAGGATGGATGCATAGGTACATAGTGGACATTATTGGGCCTACAGGATGGATGCATAGGTACATAATGGACATTGTTGGGTCTACAGGATGAATACATAATGGACATTATTGGGTCTACAGGATGGATGAATAGGTACATTATGGACATTATTGGGTCTACAGGATGGATGCATAGGTACATAATGGACATTGTTGGGTCTATAGGATGGATGAATAGGTACATAATTGACATTATTGGGTCCATAGGATGGATGAATAGGTACATAATGGACATTATTGGGTCTACAGGATGGATGAATAGGTACATAATTGACATTATTGGGTCCATAGGATGGATGAATAGGTACATAATGGACATTATTGGGTCTACAGGATGGATGAATAGGTACATAATGGACATTATTGGGTCTATAGGATGGATGAATAGGTACATAATGGACAGTATTGGGTCTATAGGATGGATGAATAGGTACATAATGGACAGTATTGGGTCTATAGGATGGATGAATAGGTACATAATGGACATTATTGGGTCTATAGGATTGATACATAGGTACATAATGGACATTATTGGGCCTATAGGATTGATACATAGGTACATAATGGACATTGTTGGGTCTACAGGATGGATACATAATGGACATTATTGGGTCTACAGGATGGATGCATAGGTACATAATGGACATTATTGGGTCTATAGGATGGATGCATAGGTACATAGTGGACATTATTGGGTCTATATGATGGATGCATAGGTACATAATGGACATTATTGGGTCTATAGGATGGATGCATAGGTACATAATGGACAGTATTGGGTCTATAGGATGGATGCATAGGTACATAGTGGACATTATTGGGCCTACAGGATGGATGCATAGGTACATAATGGACATTATTGGGTCTATAGGATGGATACATAGGTACATAGTGGACATTATTGGGTCTATAGGATGGATGCATAGGTACATAATGGACATTATTGGGTCTATAGGATTGATACATAGGTACATAATGGACATTATTGGGCCTATAGGATTGATACATAGGTACATAATGGACATTGTTGGGTCTACAGGATGGATACATAATGGACATTATTGGGTCTACAGGATGGATGCATAGGTACATAATGGACATTATTGGGTCTATAGGATGGATGCATAGGTACATAGTGGACATTATTGGGTCTATATGATGGATGCATAGGTACATAATGGACATTATTGGGTCTATAGGATGGATGCATAGGTACATAATGGACAGTATTGGGTCTATAGGATGGATGCATAGGTACATAGTGGACATTATTGGGCCTACAGGATGGATGCATAGGTACATAATGGACATTATTGGGTCTATAGGATGGATACATAGGTACATAGTGGACATTATTGGGTCTATAGGATGGATGCATAGGTACATAATGGACATTATTGGGTCTATAGGATGGATGCATAGGTACATAATGGACAGTATTGGGTCTATAGGATGGATACATAGGGACATAATGGACAGTATTGGGTCTACAGGATGGATGCATAGGTACGTAATGGACATTATTGGGTCTATAGGATGGATGCATAGGTACATAATGGACAGTATTGAGTCTATAGGATGGATGCATAGGTACATAGTGGACATTATTGGGTCTACAGGATGGATGCATAGGTACATAATGGACATTGTTGGGTCTATAGGATGGATACATAGGTACATAATGGACATTGTTGGGTCTACTGGATGGATACATAATGGACATTATTGGGTCTACAGGATGGATGAATATGTACATAATGGACAGTATTGGGTCTACAGGATGGATGAATAGGTACATTATGGACATTATTGGGTCTATATGATGGATACATAGGTACATAATGGACATTGTTGGGTCTACAGGATGGATACATTATGGACATTATTGGGTCTATAGGATGGATACATAGGTACATAATGGACATTGTTGGGTCTACAGGATGGATACATTATGGACATTATTGGGTCTATAGGATGGATACATAGGTACATAATGGACATTGTTGGGTCTACAGGATGGATACATAATGGACATTATTGAGTCTACAGGATGGATGCATAGGTACATAATGGACATTATTGGGTCTATAGGATGGATACATAGGTACATAATGGACATTGTTGGGTCTACAGGATGGATACATAATGGACAGTATTGGGTCTACAGGATGGATGAATATGTACATAATGGACAGTACTGGGTCTACACCGTCGTCCGGATACAAATACCAGGTGTACGTCTGGTACATTGTATTTTTCCCCCAAGTTTGGGTTTTTAAATTGTTTTCCAAAAGTAACTATATATAAGACTTATTGTTTTCCAAAAGCAACTATATATAAGACTTATTGTTTTCCAAACGTAACTATATATAACACTTATTGTTTTTCCAAAGCAACTATATATAAGACTTATTGTTTTCCAAACGTAACTATATATAACACTTATTGTTTTTCCAAAGCAACTATATATAAGACTTATTGTTTTCTAAAAGTAACTATATATAAGGCTTATGCTCAAGAAGGCACTATACATTGTCTTTAATATCGTATTTATAGCCAACTCTAGCACTTTTATATCTAATATATTTCAGTCAAGGTTGAAAGTAAAATTACTTAGAATTATCAGTATTTGAAACTAGGGCGGATCACCAACAAGCAGAGTACTTGTTTCTGTAATGCCAGTATTAAGCTTCGTAATCTTATGCTCTATAGATTTAAATCTTTGAAGCATTGATCTTATTCTGAAATGACAATGTTGTTGTGGTGTTAACTTATTCAACCTAAGCCTGTATTCTTCCCGTTAGATCCTGTGACTTTACAAGTGAACGGAGACCTCTAATATAAACTAATTTTGTTAACGAGCTCTTGAGAAAGCAAAAAAAATTGAAGGTGCTACATGTCCCCGTTTTAATGGCCAATATTAGATTTTATTTATTTTTATGGGATGTATTGTGTAACTGATTCAAGTGTTGTCTCATTAGCAGTTTAGCTGTCCATGGCACGAGATTACAGTCTTTCGCCCGTTATCTGGGATGATTGGTTCGCTTCATAATCTTTATTGCCGTTATTTGATAGGTTCTGTATTTCTTAAGGCTAGCCAGATCATTTAATATCAAGCACGTGCTAGTATTTGAGCTTGCGCGTTACGAATTATTCAGACATTCTGTGACAGATTCGGTTGAATGTAATGTCTGCTAAATGAAGAGAAAATTTGTCCCATCCTTTTTTCACAGTATTGTCACACATATTCTTCAACTATATGCAGCTGTATCGTCTGTGTCCTCGATATAAGGTCTATACGGATCCTGCTACATGTGTTTTTTGCTCAAGAAAAACAGTGACGGCGCAAGACGACCCTACCGAGGCGCCCGGGTGCAATGTTCTCTGCTACAGAAAACAGTTTTATTTATGTCAGTTGACAATCTCCACCCCCGCCTATAAGTTTTGTAAAGAACTACCCCCGTTAGACTAAGGTGAAGGTGAAATACTACTAATAGTTAAAATGTCACCTGTACAGGTAAATGTTCCTTCTTCATTTGAGTTTGCATTCAGACTAAAGCTAACCAGATTTTGATCCATGACTAAAAAGATGTGTTTTGAGCGATTGGCTACAGCCATATGCCGTCTCTGGCAACCATGTTCGCGAATGATTTCGTGCGTGTCGTTGGCATTTTCTACTCGTTTTCATTCAGAATCATTTCCTATCTTAATTGTGGTGACCTTTTGTACCCATGTAATAGACGCTAAAGTACTTGGAACAAGACGTTATCGTGGGAAAGGTGCTGACAGATAAGTGCCTCTTTGAAGTAGAAAAAGAGATATACAAAAATGGATTAAGTGAAGACAATACTAAGAGCGTAGGGGAGGGCGAATGCAGGAGAATAGATACCATGTTTTTCTTCCATTACAATCTGGGCTTTGACTTTCCTTTGTTAAAATCTCATGCACCGTTTGAACTAAAAACACTGACGTGGTATACTTAAGCGATATGATAAAGCCGAAAAACGGAAATAAGTAGTTGGCTAAACGCACAAGGATATATGTTTATAAGCTGAAAAAAGTTTTCTAAACATTGTTCAATGACACAGGCATATACAAATAGCTGACCAAAAACATAAATCAGGAATATTTGATGCACATAACAGTGGCCTGCAATTCTTTGAACAGAGTTAAGTTATATATATATATATATATATATATATATATATATATATATATATATATATATATATATATATATATATATATATGTGTGTGTGTGTGTGTGTGTGTGTGTGTGTGTGTGTGTGTGTGTTATATATGTGTGTGTGTGTTTCCTCTAAGCCTCAGTGACTTTGCTTTGCGAAACAATGTTCCATCAATATTGCTCGAACTTTTAAGAATTCGTATGATTGAATTCAAAGGGCTCCCGTAGTCGAACAATTGTAGCTTGTATGCAGCTCTATACGGAAACTTAAGTTGTCATATCCTTTGAATTTTCTTTTTTGTAACATGGCTTGTTATGACCCAAAAGTATAGAACTAGTGTCATGGCTTGTTATGACCCAAAAGTATAGAACTAGTGCCATGGCTAGTTCTGACCCAAAAGTATAGAACTAGTGTCATGGCTAGTTATGACCCAAAAGTATAGAACTAGTGCCATGGCTAGTTCTGATCCAAAAGTATAGAACTAGTGCCATGGCTAGTTCTGACCCAAAAGTATCGAACTTATGCCATGGCTAGTTCTGACCTAAAAGTATAGAACAGTGCCATGGCTAGTTCTGACCCAAAAGTATAGAACTAGTGTCATGGCTAGTTCTGACCCAAAAGTACAGAACTTGTGCCATGGCTAGTTCTGACCCAAAAGTATCGAACTAGTGTCATGGCTAGTTATGACCCAAAAGTATCGAACTAGTGCCATGGCTAGTTCTGACCCAAAAGTACAGAACTTGTGCCATGGCTAGTTATGACCCAAAAGTACAGAACTTGTACCTTGGCTAGTTATGACCCAAAAGTATCGAACTAGTGTCATGGCTAGTTATGACCCAAAAGTATCGAACTAGTGTCATGGCTAGTTCTGACCCAAAAGTACAGAACTTGTGCCATGGCTAGTTCTGACCCAAAAGTACAGAACTTGTACCTTGGCTAGTTATGACCCAAAAGTATAGAACTAGTGTCATGGCTAGTTATGACCCAAAAGTATCGAACTAGTGTCATGGCTAGTTATGACCCAAAAGTATCGAACTAGTGTCATGGCTAGTTCTGACCCAAAAGTACAGAACTTGTGCCATGGCTAGTTCTGACCCAAAAGTACAGAACTTGTACCTTGGCTAGTTATGACCCAAAAGTATAGAACTAGTGTCATGGCTAGTTATGACCCAAAAGTATCGAACTAGTGCCATGGCTAGTTCTAATCTAAAAGTATAGAACTAGTGCCATGGCTAGTTATGACCCAAAAGTATCGAACTTGTGCCATGGCTATTTCTGACCTAAAAGTATAGAACTTGTGCCATGGCTAGTTCTGACCCAAAAGTATAGAACTTGTGCCATGGCTAGTTCTGACCCAAAAGTATAGAACTAGTGTCATGGCTTGTTATGACCTAAAAGTATAGAACTTGTGCCATGGCTAGTTCTGACCTAAAAGTATAGAACTTGTGCCATGGCTAGTTCTGACCTAAAAGTATAGAACTTGTGCCATGGCTAGTTATGACCTAAAAGTATAGAACTTGTGCCATGGCTAGTTCTGACCCAAATGTATAGAACTAGTGTCATGGCTTGTTATGACCTAAAAGTATAGAACTTGTGCCATGGCTAGTTCTGACCTAAAAGTATAGAACTTGTGCCATGGCTAGTTCTGACCTAAAAGTATAGAACTTGTGCCATGGCTAGTTCTGACCCAAATGTATAGAACTAGTGTCATGGCTAGTTCTGATCCAAAAGTATAGAACTTGTGCCATGGCTAGTTCTGACCCAAAAGTATAGAACTAGTGTCATGGCTTGTTATGACCCAAAAGTATAGAACTAATGTCATGGCTTGTTATGGCCCAAAAGTATAGAACTAGTGCCGAAAATAAAAGTGAAGAGATGAAACATGATATGGTGACAATTTATTAGTAGCCACGATTATTTACGTATTAACAAATGTAAAATCTTTGATTTTGATCTGCTTTTAATTCCTACCATTGTCTAGCTATTTAAAAACTGTAAAATTGCTCTAAATTTAAATATTACACGCATCTGTATCTGTAAGTTAAAAAAGTAATTTTTGATGTCTGTTAAAAAAGGCAAATGATGTATTTCATGAAGGAAGCACTAAAAACTGTATAATTTTAGTTGTGTTTTTTTTTTTTTTTTCATTCTTTTTTTTTTTTAGCAAATGTCCTCACCAAACCATTGGTCGTACAATATATTGAATATATGTTGTACGTATATGTGCACTATTTAAAAACAATTTTCTAACACTCACAACATAAGCTTTTCTGATTTTTGTAGTATTCTTTTACAACACTCTTTTTGACAAATGTTTTTCTTATTTTACGTTGTAGTATTTGAATTAAGTAAAATCGTTACTAGGGATGACATTGCTGAAAACTCAGATCCTTAGCTCGAAGTTTTGGTTTTCTACAGATATATTTAATGCATGACAATGCTAGTTCAAAACAGTAACAATCTCCAATAATAATAGAAGCTGTATGTTACATAGGTATTGAGTCTTCTACCAAAATGTTTTTGTTTTTGTTTGTTTCTTTCTTTCTTTTTTTAATTTTTTTTATTGTATTATAAAAAGAGAAGAAGGCTCTCTTTTTGACATTTGACACAAATATATTACCGTTATTTTAACCTATTCGATCATAAAAATTGTTTAACTTGTCATAAACCCAACCAGAAAGAACTTCCAGAAGAATCAATTATACTTTCTTCCAGCCATAACAAGTATCGTTTCTTGTGGCACCGTGGAACTAAATATTCATCCTTTAGAGCAAAAACCACAATATTAATAAATTTATCATATTATCATATGTTACGGTATTTCCTTGGATTCGTTATTACAAATTTCAGCTTCCGAAGCGCCCTCTTGTATGTTCTAACATGTAACTAATATGAGGCAATAGCCGCGGTGTCTCAGTGGTTAGCGTGCTGGACTCGCGGACCAAAAGGTACGACTTCAAAATCCTACCATCCGATCAGCCCGGGTTGGCTGCCGTGGTGTGTCCTTTGGCAAGGCACTTTATTCCAATTGCCTCAGCACTAAATAATCTACTTGTATTGGTGTCCGTAAAACACCAAAACTAACTGATCAACATCCAAGCAATAATGGTACAAATGTATATTTTATTTTTATCTGTAAGGGTTTTATTAACTGTTCGTTTCCGTAAAATATAAGACTAAAGGATATGACTTTAATAACTTGTAAAACGTCTTACGACAAATCGCTTTGGACCAAGAAGTGACAAAACTAATCTCACACATTTTTGCATCGAAGTTTCAACAAAACTTTTTCTGATCGACGTTGATGTCTACATTTGCACACATATCTTCTTGACGGATTTTTCTTGCATCAGTGATAATTGGCTTTAGTCGAAAGCTGCCCTGATAAATATCTAATGGAATGTATTGAAGCAAAACAATTAATACTCATCTGTATATACTCATGGGCGTCCGCAGATTGGGGGGGGGGGGGCATTTGCCCACCCACCCCGGGTTTTTTAAAAATCCATTATATATATATATATATATATATATATATATATATATATATATATATATATATATATATATATATATATACAAACCGCCAAAATATATGAAACCACCCAAATCCGGCTGTGGGAGCCTGCCCCTCCCCTTGAGCCTATTGGCATCACTTGGAAGGCTCGTCCCTGTGAATTTGGCTTTGCCCCCCCCCCCAACAATTCCTGCGCACACTCATGTATATACTATGTGTATTTTATCGATCTCTTTAAAACTGCAAAATTCTTCCCTAACACAAATTCAAACAAGGTTTCCATGAAAAATGATCAAAGTGAAAGTGAATGTGGAAGTGCTTTCGTTACGTTCAAGTATGACTGGATTTTTCTAATGTTTAGAATAAGTTAGAGTGTTTGTGTTTTCGATCTCAACTGTTACTTGGTGAATTTTGTAACAAAACATGTAATATGACCGTAACTGATTCAAGTACTTATTGTAATTGGTAAGACACGCTCTATACTTATATACGGGTATGAGTAATAGGACTCAATTTGACCCAGTGCAGATCCACGCAGACAAGTCGCTCGATTAATAAGGTTAAACTGTAATCGTGTAGCAATTGTAATTAATGAATAAATAAAAAAGAACCAGAAGATAAGGAATCAAAGAAGCAAGGTGCACCATGCCAACGCGATAAAGCTGTAATTAAGATATATATTTCTTAGCTCGCGGCATTTGCAGTCCCTCACACATCGCATGCCAAATTAGACACATTAACTAATTGTCAGACCTATGTATGCTAGCACGCGCACACTGCGGGCCTCTACCTGGTCACAACCGACTACATGGATTTTGGTTCTTCTTGTTCAGATTAAAATATGCAAGCTGGGACATATTGGTATTTTTTATAGCAACAAACTATGCATGTTGAGACATGTTGGTATTTTTTATCGCAACAAACTATGCAAGTTGGGACATATTGGTATTTTTTTATAGCAACAAACTATGCTCCTGCTATTATATACCAGATAGTTGTCATAAAAGAATATGGAACTGATTACCAAGTATATTTTTATCTTTACCATAGTATTCCCAAACGTTTCCTTTTTGTGATTGCTTGCTTCAGGTCACGTATAGTTAAAATTTAGTTAAAATTTAGTTACTGTGGAACTTTCTAACTTGTATTTTAGTAAACGCTTATTTAGTGTTTTTTATTTGAAAAAATAAAACTTCTGATGGACTTACAAAAATCAGTAAGTTAAGTAAAATACATTATATGGATAAAAAAATGCAAAATGTACCAAAATTATCTGTGAAAGTTACAGACATTGGGGTTATATTATGACCCTTATCTCATAAGACTTAAATCTTTTCTTATGATAACTCTCTCTCTCTCTTTCTCTCTTTCTCTCTCTCTCTCTCTCTCTCTCTCTCTGCGCTTTGGCATTTACTCATGGAAAGACATAAGGAAGAAGGAAAGAGAAATTTAAAGAATAGTTCTGCAATCAATATTTGTATAATTTCTTACAAGTGTTGATTGTTTTTATTCAACACGTAATTTACTAATTCAAAGTTGGAACAATGTTTTGTACTTTAAAGCTGTTAATGCTGCCTCATTACACAGTTTACATTACTTTATCCCGACTTATATTTATTTTCCTGTCACGAAAGCAGCAGTGTTCTGTTTTTATAATGTTGAAACAACATTGGTAAACCTCACTTGACGTTACTTTAACATTTTTTTTTTTTTTTTTACTTCCTCGAAGGATGAGACGAGTTCTCGTTATTCTCACTGTAAACAGAAGCGATAAGAATAAACTCCATCCACCGCAGCGTCACCTATACCAACCTCTCTAATTAAGATTAGATATGGCACAGTTTGCAACCGTAATTAAATAACTAGTCACATGTAAAAAATGTAAGGATACGGAGCTGAGTCATCAAGACTAATAACACGGAC
Organism: Margaritifera margaritifera; assembly: GCA_029931535.1. Taxonomy (NCBI): domain Eukaryota; kingdom Metazoa; phylum Mollusca; class Bivalvia; order Unionida; family Margaritiferidae; genus Margaritifera; species Margaritifera margaritifera. Next base: position 344,504 of record JAQPZY010001162.1, on the reverse strand, counting down.
ACGAATAATCAGGAATTATATTGGAAGTTTAGTTTACATCGAGTGCTTCCTCTAAAACTGTGATGTATGCATATATTAGAGTTTAACGGCACGTCAGCACAATAATGTCTATAAAGAGTCAATTAAAAGTAAAGTTCTAAAAATTAAGAATGCACAAACAACTTTAGATCTAAGACTTTGAACTAGTGTCGCTGTGTAATGATCAATCGCAAATGATAATTTCTGTAAAGGGCAGATTGGTTTACGATCTGCGCTAATCCCAAGACTTCCATCTTTGCTGATTTCATTATAACAGTCACAGAGTTTTGTGAGGGTCATCGCTTGCCATATACTGGACTAATATTATAATCATGGTTTCAAAGAAAATAAGCAAAATAGTAAAGTCGCATATTAATTACGTTATCATGTATGTCAAGTATATATATAAAACTACCATTCTAAAGTCAATTTTGAGTTTCGAGGTACATTAATGATATGCCGAGAATAACATTAAAGCAACACAAAGAATATATCAGATGGGTGATCAAGTATTGTCTAATGCGAAAAAAAAATGTTGTCACGTTTCCTACAATAAATAATACATTTATTTAAAAACAAAATCTCGTCCGACGGTACAAAAGCTCTGAAAACAAAAGAGCAAATAGCGACAGTTATGCACATGAATACCATTTTCCCAATTCTTGTCGAGGTCCATTTATTACAGGGACGCATATCTGTTATCCTCGCCAATTCAATGAACTGTAAGAAAGATACAAACATTACTATCATGATATTACCAAAAAGAGCTTAAAAGCTATTTCATGACATCACTCTCTCTGCTAATTTCTTTCAATTTAGAAAGCAATAATACAAACTCTCTTACATGCGATAACATCTGGTCCGTGATTCACGATTACTTCCTTTCTAATTCTTTGATGATCTGAAATGAAAGGGAAAATGACTGTTTGCGTGAGATCCAAAACTAGGCGCGTAAAATGACAAAAAAAGGTTGGTAAAATCTATACAAATAGTAGTCGTGATGTAGAAATGTTCTCTTTTTATGATAGAAAACTGCATGACTACCCTGTACCCGAGGAAATGAATAGATGCTAAATATCTCTTTCAGAACATAATGAAGACCTGTTTCGATTAAAAATCTTTAATAGAACATAAAGGGCTATCACATACCGATAATTCCGCGAATAACGAAGTCGGATTTAACGAAATCCTGTTTATAACGAAAACAAATTCGTCTCATAATGGATCTTGAAGAATCTATTCTATACCATTCTTTTCTAATCAAAAATAAATAAATAAATAAATAAATAAATAAAATAAAAAATAAAATAAAAAATAACAAGTCTGATTTAACGAAATCCTGCATATTAGGAAATACAATTATCGTTCCATCGAGAAATTTACATCCCTCACTACGAATTGAAAACTATCTATGTCCCCTCTGCTAAAGCCTAAAATATCTGTATTTAGGGGAAAATATTTTGTAATTAAATAAGACAATATGAATTCTTTAAAACACCCAGAATAATCTGATAGATAATCAGTTTCAGTTTGCGGTTATCATTTCTTGTGTGCTAATCAAAGCATTATGCACATTTTATAAAATGACCTTGTGTGCTAATCAAAGCATTATAAACATTTTATAAAATGACCTTGTGTGCTAATCAAAGCATTACGCACATGTTATAAAATGACCTTGTGTGCTAATCAAAGCATTACGCACATGTTATAAAATGGCCTTTCAAAAAAACTTAGTGGTGTTGGCTATTTTTCAGTGGAATGGCATACATTGTGATCGGTTTGGCTTTTTGTATGCATCAAATTACTACGGCGTCGGAAGAAAACTTGAACGTCTGAAAATAAAAAGGAAATCATATATGTTGTTAAGAGAGTGGGAAACTATACACAACTGGTGGAATTTTTATTTTGAATCCTGAACCTGCTTTTTCCATGCAAGAATAAATATAAAAATACAAGTAATCATTGCAAAACGACCGTGGTTTCGCGTTACAGTGGCTGTGTTAAAAGCTGTAAAATAAATTTTTGTTACCTGTCTGTGTCTAATAAGACTTTTGGAAATAAGAATCAACAAAGAGCATATATAACCAAGTGTTTAACAAGGTTCAAAGAACTTTGCCATAACCGGGTTTCATAGTAGTTTAGAGAGAGAAAGAAAAGACGAAACAAATATAGAAAGAAACAAAGATGAGCGCTGATAAGATGAGATATGGGGGAGTTTTACAAAAGTAGTATAAGAAGATGTATATACAGTAATCTTTACTGGTTTGAATACCCCTCAATTCCTCGGCTTCCAAAGGGTTAATCAATGATTAGATAGACACAGGTTTTGGCATTTTTAACCCCATTCCTCCATAACCATCGGCTTGATTCCCGTACCTCAAGATATGAGAATAAGCATATGGAAGTACGAGAATGCATTTTGCACGTAAATTATAAAATACGTTCCAGCAGTTTTCTTAATTTAAGAGCAGATAATGCATTAAAAGTATATTTGATTGATTGTCTTCATCAGAAAGCAAGCAGCTTTTAAAGACGTTGCGTGTCATAGAGGTTATCAATACTGACATTTTGAACGCTGAATTTCAATGATAGATCTTAATAAATTTCATCGATTGACGTTATTGAGACGAAGATGGAAGGAGTGAATGCTGGAATAAAAAGGAAATTGGATCCATCAAAACAGCAAAATATACACTTTTGAACTCCTTGGAAGGAAATTTTAGCACGCTATAAAATTAATCGTTCACTTAAGGAAACGAAAGATGAGTCACCTAATATTGGCAGTAAATTCACATATATAATCTTCCATATATTTGCTTATATTAATGTAAAAACTGCTTCATGTTCAGTTCCCCACACCCACACACCCCTCCGCGGGATAACGGATGTACAAAGACTTGATCTGCCCTCACGCGCGTCGGCAAAGGCAATTAATGGAGACAGTAGCAGCAGTGCCTCAGTGGTTAGCGTGCCTGACTCGAAACCGAGAAGGTGGGTGTTAAATAAACTACTTGTGTTGCTTTGCCGTAATACAACTCCCCACCCCCTTCCGAAAAAAGAAAAAAAAATTCAGGCCCTTGTAATTACTGCTTAAATGAGTCTAAAATTGTTCGTAGGAATTTTTGGTTGGATTGATTTTACTTCAAACTAGGTAATGTTGTCATCCACGTCACCGACCTATTTTTTCATGTTATCATTTAATAAATTATTTTTTTTTTACGTTACATTTCTCTCACGATTCAGAGCCGTACTTTAAGCGTTTTTTTTTTTTTCAAACTGCAAGGATTCCGTTTCTAATTGTATCTTGAAGGCAAGAAAAATCTGAAGAAGGATTAAATCCCAGTTCATCCTTAAAATGTGGCGTCAATTAAGCTTAATATCACATACCCATGTTATAGTCACTGTGTTGTATACCACTAAGGAATCATTATATCTTAAATCTGGACTATGTAATTATCCTAATGTTAAGTACCAGCGATATTTTCGTCAATAAACCCAGTTTGAATTTGGAGGATTTTGGGTGGGGGTAGGGAGGACAGTAGACTTGCTTCATGAAAACTATACTGACAGTAATTACTACATTTTCATTTAAATTAAATTGACAGTAATTGCTCAATTTTCCTGCAAAAATAAGGACATTAATTTTGTGAACACAAGAGTCATGATTGAAGTGTAATTTTTTAAAACTAATATTCTTATTCTGTACCTGTATTACTCTAATGATTGAGAGTATAAAACTAATATTCTTATTCTGTACCTGTGTTACTCTAGTGTTTGAGAGTATAAAATTAATATTCTTATTCTGTACATGTTTTACACCAGTGTTTGAGAGTATAAAATTAATATTCATATTCTGTACCTGTGTTACTCTAGTGTTTGAGAGTATAAAACTAATATTCATAGTCTGTACCTGTGTTACTCTGGTGTTTGAGAGTATAAAATTAATATTCTTATTCTGTACCTGTGTTACTCTAGTGTTTGAGAGTATAAAACTAATATTCATATTCTGTACCTGTGTTACTCTAATCTTTGAGAGTATAAAATTCGAAGATGTATGCGGAAATACAGTTGATTTAGAGCAATAAAGGAATATATAAGTGTTGGCGGCTTCTCCCGTTTTATTGTCTTACTCGTCTCAGGCATATACAGAATCAGTACCTGTAATCAATACCTTAGTGGCGAACACGTTAAGTGACACATAGAGGATAGGGAGAGGTAAATATGGTAGAACTGTTCACTGAAAAATGTCTATAGGGGATCTCAAATAAATGAGATCTCAAATAAATGAAAAATGTCTATAGGGGATCTCAAATAAAATTAGGCATAATGGTATTCGAGAAGTGAAATTTCAGTGTCACCAGGAAAAAGAGTTTAATAATTAAAAATAATTTCAGTCTTAAAATAATAGCCTTGACTTTACATTAAATTAAATGCATCCTATATCAGAACTGAAGTTAGACAATGAACAATTTAGGAAAATAAAAAACCACGTGTTCTTTTCGAAATTATTTTTTTTTTTAAATTAATGCTATTAGAACATATTTTGTTTTATCATAAGATCTGTTCTAGCCTTTTATGATCATTTAGCGGTAATTTACAACCATTTATTTTTTCCGCTAAAATCTAACGTTCGTATTTTTTTTAGCATGTACAAGTAGAAATAATCAAAGAAGTCAAAACATTGTACACAATCTTACATCAATTTTACATCAATTTCGTCTACACATATCAGAAATTATATTTTTTAAAATATGAAACATTTAAGAGGACAGTAACGAATGTCTGTTTTCTATTTAATTTATTTGATAATTTTTTTCTTACTATTTCAATTGTGTTTATCGGCCACAAAAAAAGATGTAGAAATATCGTGTTATTGATTTATTGAGTTACGTCCCTTTCAGTAGAGTTGGGAAACGATACCTATTACAAGGTACATCTTGTATTATAAAAAAAGTTGTTATTGTCAATGAAGGAAAACGAAGCATAATTCAAAACTTCAAGTAAAGTTTAAAAAAAAATCACAATAATAAAAAGAAAGCATCTTTGTAATTATAAACAAAATTTATTGTTATTCATTGCGTACAAAGTTTCGAGTTGTGTGCTAATTAAATATATCTTATTCCAAAAATTATCTCATATTTTCTCATAAATTTTTGTTTTTACCTCAGGAACCTAAAGATGCAGAAGGTACCAATATAAATTGCCATTGTAAACTTAAGTAACAAAGTAAAACATACGATTTAATGCTGCAGTTTCAATTCAATTTAAGCATTCTTATTCACTGACTATAAATTTGCGTAGTAAGTAATCGCCTGTGTATAGCGTGTGACATAGTGTGATATTGTTGTAAAATTAGTTGATTTGAGCTTTAGTACAGATTTCCCGAGCCATTAAAAAAACATCATACTGTCTGAACCGTCTCAGACATCCGTACAACATTTTCTTTTCTCCTAATTTGACAAAGATAGCAATTGAATTTAAACATTTTGCACAATTTGCCAATTACTTTAGTATTGTAACTGACAACTTAACTATATTTATAATGAAAGGTTCTTTAATATGTTTTCATTGATTCAAAGTAAAGGAAGGTTACAATCACAGTGACATTATATATTTCGTCAGTGGAAATCTTTTGTAATTCCGTTAAAGTCCGCATTCTAGGCGTTTGACATGAAAATATTTCGTTTCAAGAAAGGAGCCAGATATCAAAAGTATAACCAAAATCAAGTCATGGACGGTAACTCTTGTTTAAACATCACCTTCTCAAAACCCGGAAGTGATTGTTTTTACCACAATTCTCCTAGTTTGTGATCAATTTAAATGTTCGTCTTTTCAGGTGCTCGGCTGTCAGTATATAGGATACAAAAGCTTTAGCTATCATTTTTCGGTTACACTGAGTGGACTTAATGACCAACTTGTGAAGTTTTAAATAAAAAACAGAAACAAAGAAAGAAATTCATTTACTAATATATTAAAGTTATACTTACTGTAAACAATATAAGAAAAATGAATAATTATTCATCCAAATTGGCAACATGCATTTGGAGAAGTAGAAATCGTAAGACATTTGATGTTTATCCAAACGGCTTTAGGAGGAAATTCGGGGGTACTGAAGAGCTTTGTCGTGAAATCATTTGTACAATGCGCTGTTGTTGTCGTTTAAGACATTCTAGTATTCGATGTCAGTGTCGGTCTTGAAGATACATGTACTCCCGATGTCAACGGCAAGGTACATGAACTCATGTTGTGAACAGTAAGGTACATGTACTCATGCTGTCGGCGGCAAGGTACATGTACTCATGCTGTCAACGGCAAGGTACATGTACTCATGCTGTTTATAGTAGGGTACATGTACTCATGCTCTCAGCGGCAAGGTACATGTACTCATGCTGTCAGCGGCAAGGTACGTGTACTCATGCTGTCAACGGCAAGGTACATGTACTCATGCTGTGAACACTACGGCACATGTACTCATGCTGTCAGCGGCAAGGAACATGTAGTCATGATGTCAACGGCAAGGTACATATAATCATGTTGTCAACGGCAAAGTACATGTACTCATGCTGTGAACGGCAAGGTGATAAAGAATTAGTTTTAGTAACCAAATAATTACTACTCGTATCGTCAAGTCTTGGACAGAATATGAATGAAATCTTCTACACTAAATTATATAGTTTCAGATGATCCAAAACAGGGTCACCAGACTATATCTTGTGAAGAATTCAAGTTATTAAATGATCAATTAATTATATTTCAGTGCTTTAGTTTTGAAATATATGAATTACTTTTAAAAAAGAATTTTTATTTAGCTTGGAGGAAACCTATATACTAGTAGGATGCACGCAATAAGAACACTAAGTCTTCTAAATCCAGCCTCTATGTATTAGTTGTATGCAATCTTTGCTTGCACCTGAGCACGAAAAAAAGTGCCGAATTCAACTGATACGGAGACTTGAGTCATAGTCATAAATATAGTGAATTATGTTGACGATGGTGAAATATTCGGTAATGTCTGCAACCGATATTAACACGGATACATATAGATTACTGATGTAAATCATTATTAAAAATATCATTATAGTTGTTAATATTATGCATGTAGAACTAATCAAAGATCAATTGTGTACTCTTTACAACGTCTCTTGAATCTTGTGGATAAAGGAAGCTTTTCCCAAGAGACACTCATCAGAAGAGGTTTTTTTCCTGATAAAATATGGAATTAAAATTTGCATACATTTGTAGCCATATTTATAACCCTAAATAAAAATGTTTGACGTATTTGAAGACTTTCGTCTTTCTTTGTTTTGGGGGAATTCCTTCTGGACTACATATTCTGTCATTAGACAGTACCGATATGAAATTCATGGTGGAGTATATTTGAGAAAAGTTCTTTTTCAGTTAATTTGTATATTTCGATAAGCAGTAATTGTCCTAATTGTATTGCCTCATTAATTGTCCTAATTGTATTGCCTCAGTAATTGTCCTAATTGTATTGCCTCATTAATTGTCCTAACTGTATTGCCTCAGTAATTGTCCTAATTGTATTGCCTCAGTAATTGTACTAATTGTATTGCCTCATTAATTGTCCTAATTGTATTGCCTCAGTAATTGTCCTAATTGTATTGCCTCATTAATTATCCTAATTGTATTGCCTCAATAATTGTCCTAATTGTATTGCCTCAGTAATTGTACTAATTGTATTGCCTCATTAATTGTCCTAATTGTATTGCCTCAGTAATTGTCCTAATTGTATTGCCTCATTAATTGTCCTAACTGTATTGCCTCAGTAATTGTCCTAATTGTATTGCCTCAGTAATTGTCCTAATTGTATTGCCTCATTAATTGTCCTAATTGTATTGCCTTATTAATTGTCCTAATTGTATTGCCTCATTAATTCTTCTAATTGTATTGCCTCAGTAATTGTCCTAATTGTATTGCCTCATTAATTGTTCTAATTGTATTGCCTCATTAATTGTCCTAACTGTATTGCCTCAGTAATTGTCCTAATTGTTTTGCCTCATTAATTGTCCTAATTGTATTGCCTCATTAATTGTCCTAACTGTATTGCCTCAGTAATTGTACTAATTGTATTGCCTCATTAATTGCCCTACTTGTATTGCCTCAGTAATTATCCTAATTGTATTGCCTCAGTAATTGTCCTAATTGTATTGCCTCAGTAATTGTCCTAATTGTATTGCCTCATTCGCTGCGCAGAATTGATATGAAGCTCAAACATATCCTATCCCATCGTCACGTAACCAATATAAAATAATAATTATCAGTTTCATTATGTTACTTGGTGTCTCTACGGGAACAGTTTTCCTTTCCAAAAAGCTTTTAGCAGCTACAGTGAAATCAGAATAACATTGTTGTAGACGATAAAAAGAATACATGGTCCAGACAGTTATTGATAAATGGATGAAATTGCTTTCAATTTTAAATAAATATCTTGCTCTACGCAGGGTTTCATTGATGTTAAAAAGACAGCAGTGGTTAAAGATTTTATCTATTTTGTGAGAATCATATCAAAAACTATTCTGCAGTCTCTTTTCCTAGTTCCACCTTTATTACCTTTGATCTCTTTTCCTAGTTCCACCTTTACCACATTTAGTCTCTTTTCCTAGTTCCACCTTTACCACCTTTAATCTCTTTTCCTAGTTCCACCTTTACCACCTTTAGTCTCTTTTCTTAGTTCCACCTTTACCACCTTTAATCTCTTTTCCTGGTTCCACCTTTACCACCTTTAGTCTCTTTTCTTAGTTCCACCTTTACCATCATTGGTCTCTTTTCTTTTTTTCACCTTTACCACCTTTAATCTCTTTTCCTAGTTCCACCTTTACCATCTTTGGTCTCTTTTCTTAGTTCCACCTTTACCACCTTTAATCTCTTTTCCTAGTTCCACCTTTACCATCTTCAGTCTCTTTTCCTAGTTCCACCTTTATTACCTTTAGTCTCTTTTCCTAGTTCCACCTTACCACAATTAGTACGTTTTCATAGATCCACCTTTGCTAGGGGTCCTGGGGGGGCCGAGTGGTCAAAGGTGCTTGCCTTTACAGATGACTCACATCTCACCTCTGTCCGCGTGGATTATAGTCCCGGCTCGACCAACGTGGGTATGTGAAAAGCTTGCTATTAGCTTCCCGTGGGTCGGTGACTCTTCCCAGGGTCTTTTTTTCGGGTTCTTCCTCCACCAAATCTACTGGCCGCCCTGTATAGCCTATCATGTGCTGGAATATGTGGCGTTAAACCCAACAAAACCAAACCAAAACGCCACCTTTACCACCTTTAGTCTCTTTTCCTAGTTCCACCTTTACCACCTTTAGTCTCTTTTCCTAGTTACACCTTTACCACATTTAGTCTCTATTCCTAGTTACACCTTTACCACATTTAGTCTCTATTCCTAGTTACACCTTTACCACATTTAGTCTCTATTCCTAGTTACACCTTTACCACATTTAGTCTCTATTCCTAGTTACACCTTTACCACATTTAGTCTCTATTCCTAGTTACACCTTTACCACCTTTAGTCTCTTTTTCTAGTTACACTTTTATCACCTTTAGTCTCTTTTTTTCTAGTTCCATCTTTCTGCAGTTATTTAAAAGAGTAAAGTAGATTATGTAATTGTAGAAAAGATGCAATATCTCAAAATAAGCATACAAGCAAGTTGGATAAGTTTGATACACTTCTCTAAAAGAGTGAATTTGCCAGTACTTTATAGAAAAAAGACTAAAGCAGTAGTTTGAAAGTGGCCTAAAAACTTAATTTCCTCAGTTCATTTTGTTGTTAATTTGATGTAGATGTATGTAGATATGATAAGATAATTTATTAATGTAGTACAAATACATATACGCTGACAACATATAAGTATTCTCAACATGACACATGGTTAATGAAATAAAGTTGTTTTTCTTTTTTCCACTATAAACTAGAACGTAAACAACAGCCACTTCAACATTCTATTTGTTGTACGCAAAAATCATAACCGACATATTTTTCCCTACCCGCTTAGATTATTTTGTGTAAACTTGTAAACATATTTTAATTATCCTATGTATAATGGAAGTAAATAAGTTATCTCTGCTTTGTACAGTTTACTTATTATCATGAATTACTTCACTTAAAACTGTTTCATTGAATGATGCGAAACAATTATGAACAGATGCACTCCTAACCAAAGTTATCATATCGTATTCTGACACCATTAAACAAGCTGCAATATTTCAATCCTCTGATTGACAAAAGATTGTTACTCCTGGTGTTGCGGAACCACGGACTCTGACCCAGCGCAGATTCACGCAAACGATCAGCTTTGTAATGAAAATAGGCCCACCGTCATTTTGAAAATCCTAATTATGGAACCAGGCGTATTTAAAGAGCAAGATATAAGGATAAAGACAACTCGGTGCCTGTAAGATAAAGCCATAAAAAGAGCAAGATATAAGGATAAAGACAACTCGGTGCCTGTAAGATAAAGCCATAAAAAGAGCAAGATATAAGGATAAAGACAACTCGGTACCCGTATGATAAAGCCATAAAAAAACATATTGTAGGTAGTTTTATGTCAATTACCATTTGATAAGGTTATGCAAGTCAAATTAGTGCCACGAACAAATGAATATACCTGCGTGTGCCTGAATCAGCGGGGTAAAAAGCAATGTACCAATTTGTACATATATTTTAATTTGCTCATAATGATTTAAACTGATTTTAGCAGACTGGTTTATTTTCTTAAATATTTTTTTAGATACAGCTTTACTTCAAAGTCTTTCCTCCCAGATGATAATTGATTAGGCGAAACGTAAAGTATTTTAAGGGATTTAAGATGCATCTGGAAGTTCAGTATTTCAATCTTGTAGTTAAAGATAGTCAATGTTATTGGCTATATTTGCGCAATTCAAATGTTGAGGTGAAATAGTAATCATATTTTGCTCATTATGAGTATAACGTTGGTCTGACTAATGCGATGCAATGAAACAAGCTGTTCCTGACACGAGACAGCGCTGAATATTTTTTTTGTCGTTGTTATTTGTTTGTTTGGTTTTTTTTTCGGTTTTCTTCTTTCCATAACTGATTGAGAAATACAATGAATATGTAGCGCTACTGTTACATGTAGCCGTCATTTGGCTTGGATTTAGTAAAAAGTTTGTGTATTTGTTTGTGAAATCATCAAATCATGAACTTTTAAAACAACAATTAATGAAACTTTTAAATCAACAATTAATGAAACTTTTAAAACAACAATTAATGAAACTTTTAAAAAAACAATAAATGAAACCTTTAAAACAACAATTAATGAAAGTTGTACATCTTGAGAAGTATAGGGAACACTTTAAAATGTGGTTTTTATCTGACTAGCTTCGAAAAGAAGAAGCACTTCAAATAGCAAAGGAAGATAACGAATGGTTCAGATAGAGACGAAGAAAGTCACTTCTTTGCGTAAGATGAGCTACATTATAGAAACTAATACAGACTATGTGATATATTTTCTTACAATAAAAGTTGGAGTCTGAATTTGCTGCAAAATAATTAACACACAATATTTTTATTGAATATGTCATGTCCCTTAGCAACAATACATGTAAAACAGCACGTATACAACAGACACATATCATGTCTCAGCAACCCATTTTAAGACTCCCGGATATGTCAACAGTTTGTGGTAATTGAAAACTGCGAGATTTGTCGCACAAACAGTGTTTTGAAAAACTTTTTTTTCTTCGGTTTTTATGTCACAAAACTATATGCTTACTGAATATTGAATAAAGACACTACACTGAAAGTTACTGCTTATGATGCCTTGTTATTCAAGTTTACTGCAAGTTCATTTAAGATTTAAATAAGTGGAATAATTTGTTCCTATTAATATTCTGCATACGTCCCTGATTTAGCTCCAGGTGATTTTTGGTTGAATCCCGTTATCACAGATGCGCTGAGGGGCAGATGATTTGAAAGCCGCCATGCAGATGGAAGTGGAGTTTTCCAGTGTATGAACAACATACCAATAAGTGAATACAAAATGGCATTTAATAATTTGATAATCAGACTGGGAAAGTGTATCGAGGTGCATGGGGAGTACATTTTTGAAGGGATGCACTGACGTACTGTTCAATAATAAAGAGCATTGTTATACAGCCCACTAATATTCAGAATGTTTTAAATACTCCTCTTATGCTATTGCAATATCAACAATTACAGATTAGTAATATATGACATCGATAGATTTTCAGACGTGTCTCGTTCAGAGTTTCAGTGGAACTGTGTCTTGAAAGCTTAATTTTCCAAAGAAATTATAGCAAAAAATTATATATAGACATTTAATTGACATGATAAACTTCACTAACCTTAAATCAAAGATAAATATACAGAAAATCAATGATAAGGTTATGTTACGACTCTATGGTCTAAGAAAAATGTAACAGAAAGAAAGTGAAACCAACAAATCAAGTAAAAATCAACAAGCAATTTATTACTAGATAATTAAAATGAAAAATCAAAAAGTCACTTACAGTAATGTGTTTTGAAATCCTAATAATCCAATAAGAATGATTGTTCTAATCACAAGTCCTAAATATAGAATGTTCCGAATTCACGGCTGTGTCCTTGAATGTTATGATGTGCTAATGGTCTCCAAAGTCCTGATGTACTAGTAATCTTTGATGTCCTGATGTCAAAATGAAGTATTCAAAAATCTCTGAATAAGTTCACATAAATTCCAAAATCATCAATTAAAAATCCAAAATCCAAAAGTTTATGAGCACTGTTATAATCCAATGAATATTTAAAATAATTCCTCTCTTAGAATTTGGAATGAATTTTCACAACTGTAATAGCTCTTTACAAGACTGATGGTAATGTCAAAACTGAATAAATGTCCACCAAACATGGCATATATAAAGATTGGTCACATGACAGAATGTTATAGAATGTGTGTCATCTTAATGGAATTTTACTTGTAAACAAAATTCAACCTTGACGTTCAAATTGAGAAAACATATTGATCAAAACAACTTAATTCAAGGACACTAGTTAAACATGTTTTTCCTGATAACATTTAGATTTAAGCAAATATTAAAGTGAAGAAACATTTATAATTTCCTAAAATATTTATAATATTATATAAACATCATACATAACACCTCCCCTCATAAAGAAAAAGAAAGATTTATGTAATAAAGCTTTCTTTTGAATATACATCTAATACTATAATAACCAAAATTGCATAAGAACATGTTTTATGATACTGGACTTAATTACATCAAGCAATATTACATTTCTAGGCACGTGAGAGTGCATCTGCAATCACATTGTCTTTTCCTCTGATGTGTTTGATGTCAATGTTATATTCTTGCAATATCAAACTCCATCTCAACAATCTCCGATTTGTATCTTTCATTTTGTTGATGAAAGTAAGGGGATTGTGATCACTGTACACAATAATTGGAGAAAGAGCTGAGGTAACATACACTTCAAAATGCTGTAAAGCCAATATCAAAGCCAAACATTCCTTCTCAATTGTGGAATAATTTTTCTGGTGCTTGTTTAGTTTTTTAGAAAAATAACACACAGGGTGATCCACACCACTTTTGTCTTCCTGAATCAATACTCCACCAACCCCTACATCACTTGCATCAACAGATAATTTAAATGATTGGCTGAAATTTGGTGCAGAAAGAACTGGTGCATTCTTAAGCATGGCCTTTAACTTGTCAAAAGATTCCTGACACTTGTCAGACCAATAAAATTTGACTTTCTTACTCAATAAACTTGTCAAAGGTTCAGCAATTTTGGAAAAATTGGAACAAAATTTCCGATAATATCCAGCCATACCTAGAAATCGCATCAGTTGCTTTTTACAAATTGGAACTTGAAATTCAGAGATAGCTTTGACCTTAGCTTCTATAGGTTTAACTTGACCTTGTCCCACAATATGTCCTAAAAATGTGACACAAGCATGGCAAAACTCACTTTTGCTCAAATTAATTGTCAGATTCGCATCACTGAGTCGATCGAAGAATTTTCGAATGGTTTCCAAATGATCTTCCCAGGTGTTGTTGTAGATAATGACGTCATCGATATAAGCGTCACAATTATCAAGACCAAATGTTATCATGTTCATCAGACGTTGAAACGTTGCAGGCGAATTTTTCATTCCAAACGGCATGACTTTATATTGATAAAGTCCATCTGGAGTTACAAATGTTGAAATTTCTTTTGCCCTTTCCGTCAGTGGAATTTGCCAGAATCCTTTTAAAAGGTCAAACTTGGTGACATATTCCGCATTTCCAATTTTATCAATGCAATCGTCCATTCTTGGGATTGGAAATGAATCACTTTTGGTGACACTGTTGACTTTTCTATAGTCAGTACACATACGGAATGTATTATCTGGCTTGGGAACAAGAATACATGGTGAACTCCAGTTACTTTTACTTGGTTCTCATTCTCCAGTAGATACTGAATTTCTTTCTTCAGATAGTTCTGTTTGAGAGGATTCATCCTATAAGGATGCTGTTTCACAGGCGCAGAATCTACAATGTCAACGTCATGATAAATTTTACTTCTTCGTGTTGGAACATCAGGAAACAAGTGCTCATAGTCATGTAATAGCTGTTTTAGTTCATTTCTTTCCTGTTGTTGTAGATGTGAAAGTTTCTGGTCTAGGTTGTTCAATATTTCTGAATTCCGAAGATTGGTTATACCAGAGTCACTATAGTCTGATCGTATTCCATCGTTGATATCTTCACTGTGTGGGACAGGTACAACTAAATTAACTGAATAATTAGCTGGGCTATCTCTGTCAAAATATTCCTTTAACATATTTATATGACAAAGTTGTTTCTGTTTCCGTCTCCCAAGAGTGTTAATGATATAATTTAAGTCATTTACTTTCTTTTCAACGGTATAAGGACCATAAAATTTAGCCTGAAGAGGATTCTGAGGTATGGGAAAGAGAGCCAGAACTTTGTCACCAGGTTTAAAACTCCTTTCCTGTGAATTTCTGTCATACCTTAATTTCATTTTTGACTGGGTAGTGTGAAGATTAGTTCTTGCTACTTCACAGGCCTTTGACAACTTGTATTTGAAATCAGAGACATAATCAAGAAGATTAAACTTTGAGTCTTCATTTGAAAGAAGTTTCTCTTTCAATAATTTCAGTGGTCCACGGACAGTATGACCAAAAACTAGTTCAAAGGGACTAAAACCCAACGACTCTTGAACTGATTCCCTAACAGCAAACAACAACAAATGAACACCCTCATCCCAATCCTTTTCTGTATCAAAGCAATATGATCGAATCATATTCTTCAAAGTTTGATGAAATCTTTCCAAAGCACCTTGACTTTCAGGGTGATAGGCAGAAGATTTAAACTGTTGGATGTCTAATTCATGCATAACTTGTTGGAAAATTCCAGACATAAAATTTGACCCTTGATCTGACTGGACAGATTTGGGAAGGCCAACAAGTGTAAAAAACTTCACCAAAGCTTTCACAATAGTTTTAGTTTTTATATTTCTCAGAGGAATTGCCTCTGGAAATCTTGTAGATGTACACATGATGGTCAACAAGTATTGGTTGCCTAACTTGGTTTTAGGTAAAGGACCAACACAGTCTACTATTATTCTACTAAATGGTTCATCAAATGCAGGAATAGGTTGCAGATGAGCCTTAGGTATCTTCTGATTGGGTTTTCCTACCATTTGACAAGTGTGACAAGATCTGCAGTATTTAGAAACATCACTTTTGAGTTTCGGCTAATAAAAATGATTCAAGATCTTGTGATAAGTCTTACGGCTCCTAAATGACCAGCCAAAGGAGTTTCATGGGCTAAATTAAGAATATCCTGTCGATATGACTTAGGAACAACAATTTGATAGCTCACTGACCACTCGTCACCAGCGGGTACATCAGGTGGTCTCCATTTCCTCATAAGGACCCCATTTTTCACAAAGTAACACACTGGAACTTGTGTGGCTTCAGTTTCACTAATAGCCCTCTGAAACAAACAAGATATCTCGGGATCTTGCTCCTGTTCAACGACAAGGGATTGTCGTTTGTCATCCTGATTAGAACAAAGAGAATGAGTTGCCAAAAGAGGATCACTGTGATCAATACCATTTGATTGATCAATACCTGAGGAAAAAGTGACCTCATCAAAACACTGACCAATACATGTGTCAGCTAAAGGAATAATATCCTGATCAACATCACTCTCAAGAGCTCTTTTTGCCATAGCTCTAGTAACTGCACAAGCAGGGTACAAATCAGGGATTTCAGTTTCGACAGGATCAACTTTCTGATCCAAACAAGGCTTGTCAGTTACAAGTGGATTAACCACAACCTTATCTCCAGCTAGGTCATTGCCTAGTAATAAATGAACACCCTCTATGGGTAAAGAAGTCACTGCCCCAACAGTCACAGGTCCAGAAACTAAGTCTGATGCCAAATTTACACAATGGAGAGGAACATTTACAAAGCCGCACTCTACTCCCTGAACAAGAACACTTTCACTTGAAGAAGACTCCTCAGACAAAGGTAAAGTACCTGATAATAAAAGACTCTGAGAAGCTCCAGTGTCCCTTAATATTTTAATTGGGATAGGTTTGGCAGAATCACCAATAAGTGATATAGAACCTTCTGACATGAATGGTTCATAAGCCTCCAAAATAGAATCAGACTGGGGTTTGTTTGACCCAACAAATGTATTGCTTTCAATACAAGACCGTGACCTTGACCTCGTAGAAATAAGAGCATTTGGAAAAGCTCTGTCTTTACTCTGTTGCTTATTTTTTAACTTGAAGCGATCAGAAATAACGTGCCTTTTCTTTTTACAATAAGTGCACGTAGGAAGAGATAAGGATTTCTGATCAGTCTTATCAGATGTTTGATTCCTAACAGTTGTGCTGTTGTGAAATTTGGAAGTACTCGAATGAGATTGAAATGGTTTTTTACCAGAAAACTGCTGAGAGGACGACTTATTGCCAAATGAAATTTTGTGAGTCAAGGAATAATCATCAGCCATACGAGCAGCATTTTCCAAAGTTTCCACATTCTGCTCGTCAAGATAGGTTTTAACATCACTATGGATGCACCTCTTTAACTCTTCAATTAATACGAGCTGTCGGAGGTTATCATAACCTTGATCAACTTTCTTGGCTGAGCACCACCTATCAAATAGTTGTTATTTATCCCTTGCAAATTCGACATGAGTTTGTCCAGTTTCTTTTCTACAATTCCTAAACCTTTGTCGATATGCCTCTGGTACCAACTCATAAGCTTTCAAGATGTACTCCTTAACCACATCATAATCAGTGCTTTGTTGTACTGACAGTGAAATGTAGACTTCACGAGCTTTGCCAATAAGTACACTTTGTAATAACAAAGTCCAATGCTCTCTGGGCCATTTCAAGTTTTCAGCTATTTTCTCGAAATGAAGAAAGTATTTATCTACTTCTTTTTCCTGAAAAGGGGGTACTAACCTAATATATCTAGTAACATCAAAACCTGGACTTGTGTTTAAAGGAGTGGAGTGTGCTCTGTTTGCCAGTTCTAATTCTCTTAACTTAAATTGCATTTCCCTTTCTTCTCTTTGCATTTGTATCTGCCTCTCTTCTTTCTCTCTCTCTCCATCTGTATCCGCATTTGTCTCTCTTCTTTCTCTCTCTCCATCTGTATCTGCATTTGTCTCTCTTCTTTCTCTCTCTCCAACTGCCTCTCTTCTTTTTCTCTCTCCATCTGCCTCTCTTCTTTCTGCATTTGGATCTGCCTCTCTTCTTTCTGCATTTGGATCTGCCTCTCTTCTTTCTCTCTCTCTCTCTGAATCTGAAGCTTTGCCAATTCTAAATCCATCTGGTTCTTTAACTCTAATTCCCTTAATTTCCTGTCAGAACCAGATACAGGCTTTCTCTTCAAACTTAAAGCACTATTTTCAAAAATTCCCTTTAGTACTAAATACTGAATCAAAATAATCTTTATCTCCTGTTTTGTCAATGATACTTTTGCCTCAGATAGACTGTATTTTCTGGCAAGCTGGAGCAACTCATCCTTTCTCATGCACTCTAACCCATCCTGGGTAGGTTTTGAAATGAAATTCTGAACATTAGATGCCATTGTAAATGCTTGTTGGTTTCACACAAAAAAATTTCTCTATTAAAAATCTTTGCCAAAGACAAAAAAAAATTCCAAGACAAAATCAATATGAATTTCAAAGATAAATTTAATATCTCTAATATGCTTTAAAGAAATTCAATCCCGGAACGACGAGCCCCCAATTTCTGTTACGACTCTATGGTCTAAGAAAAATGTAACAGAAAGAAAGTGAAACCAACAAATCAAGTAAAAATCAACAAGCAATTTATTACTAGATAATTAAAATGAAAAATCAAAAAGTCACTTACAGTAATGTGTTTTGAAATCCTAATAATCCAATAAGAATGATTGTTCTAATCACAAGTCCTAAATATAAAATGTTCCGAATTCACGGCTGTGTCCTTGAATGTTATGATGTGCTAATGGTCTCCAAAGTCCTGATGTACTAGTAATCTTTGATGTCCTGATGTCAAAATGAAGTATTCAAAAATCTCTGAATAAGTTCACATAAATTCCAAAATCATCAATTAAAAATCCAAAATCCAAAAGTTTATGAGCACTGTTATAATCCAATGAATATTTAAAATAATTCCTCTCTTAGAATTTGGAATGAATTTTCACAACTGTAATAGCTCTTTACAAGACTGATGGTAATGTCAAAACTGAATAAATGTCCACCAAACATGGCATATATAAAGATTGGTCACATGACAGAATGTTATAGAATGTGTGTCATCTTAATGGAATTTTACTTGTAAACAAAATTCAACCTTGACCTTCAAATTGAGAAAACATATTGATCAAAACAACTTAATTCAAGGACACTAGTTAAACATGTTTTTCCTGATAACATTAAGATTTAAGCAAATATTAAAGTGAAGAAACATTTATAATTTCCTAAAATATTTATAATATTATATAAACATCATACATAACAGTTATACATGAAATATAGCTTCCACGCCACATTGGAAAAAGTGTCGATTTTTATAGCATAGATTGTAACCAATATAATAAAATTGTACATGTGGTCAAAACATCCGATAATTGGTGTATATATATGAAAAATGTATAAATAATTGAATCTTACAAAATCACAAAAACTTGAAAGTACAAAAACACGCTTAAAATGTAGAATAACTATAAGTACAAGTCAGTCAGATCATAGAATAAGTGTGATAAATTAAAGTACAATGTAGAATAACTATAAGTACAAGTCAGTGTGATAAATGTATACTAACTATAAGTACAAGTCAGTGTGATAAATGTAGAATAACTATAAGTACAAGTCAGTGTGATAAATGTAGAATAACTATAAGTACAAGTCAGTGTGATAAATGTAGAATAACTATAACTACAAGTCAGTGTGATAAATGTAGAATAACTATAAGTACAAGTCAGTGTGATAAATAAAAGTACAATGTGTACCCTATGATAGATAGTCAGACACGTTGAAATACAGGCAGACAGACTGATAGATAGATAAATAGATAGATAGATAGACTGATATATAGACAGGTAGAGTAGGTAGGTACATAGGTAGGGAAATAGTTAGATAGATAGATAGATAGATAGATAGATAGATAGATAGATAGATAGATAGACTGATATATAGACAGGTAGAGTAGGTAGGTACATAGGTAGGGAAATAGTTAAATAGATAGATATATAGACTGATATATAGACAGGTAGAGTAGGTAGGTACATAGGTAGGGAAATAGTTAGATAGATAGATAGATAGATAGATAGATAGATAGATAGATAGATAGTTAGATAGTTAGATAGATAGACTGATATATAGACAGGTAGAGTAGGTAGGTACATAGGTAGGGAAATAGTTAGATAGATAGATAGATAGATAGATAGATAGATAGATAGATAGATAGATAGATAGATAGTTAGTTAGATAGTTAGATAGATAGATAGATGGAACTAACTTAATGTTGATTACATTATATCAAATCAATTTTGTGTTTTGATTTAGGGAGTCTGGATTCCTTTGTCAGAGTTAAAGCCGTAAGGTTTGCTTTCACTCTGCCCTTCTGTAATAGGATGGCTTTAGGAAAGATGTTTTTCAATAAAGAAAGTGCCATTTTTAATGAGACAACAAATTATTTAAAAAATACAAATTAATTAAATATATTAATGATGGAAACTTGAGATACAGTTATGTCCATTTTTTAGACTGGTTATAAAGCTGAATTCTGCTTATGTGTTTCGAAGCAATCGTACAAATGTCTTTAAAAAAATGACATGTTTGTTTGTTTGTTTTTAAATTTTAATTTGCAAATCCCTACGTATTCCTTCATTTTCGAACATCAGGCGAAAAAGAAACTCACTACTAAACTCCACTTAAATTTTGAAATATTTAGGTTAAAAATAAAATATTGTACTGTATAAAACACAAATGTGTTCTGTTCCATTACGACAGAAAACCTTGAAATTTTGACATTTATTTACTTTTATTTAACGTCTGTTGTCTAATGCTGCAATAGGGGTTTCCTGCTTTTCACTCTAGCCTCCCTGTGCTTCTGAAACACATCACTTCAAAATCTGAATTCCCTCTTATTTCTACAAATCTGGAAACTCACTTTATTGCATGTTATTAGAAGAACGAATAAAAATGCGAATTTTAACATTATTTTTCTCACATGGCGTTTTTTTTTTTTTATATTTATTTTCTTTTCACATATTTATAGACATTTATATGCTATAGTTTACATTTATCAATTCCATCATATTTTTACTTATCTATAGCTTATTGGTTTTTCCTTTAATTTTATATTTCTGAATGTTCTCTCCGAACCAACAAATCCATATCATTTTGCAATTATTCTTCAAATCTTTAAAAATGTTTTTTCTATCACCGTAACCTAATAATACCAGTTATCATATGGTATTGTATTTCATTCAGAAAATATATTTTATAAAAATAAACTTTTAAACAAACTGTCGGAATTCTCAATTAATATCAACAATATTGTGAATAATATTAGATGCAGAAGGAAATTCAATAAATTTTGGACAATTCTGAGTTCATTTTTTCCCTTCTTGATCCACCTTTGTATTTTTTATATGCTGCTCACGGACTGTTGTTCTGTGTGAAATAAATTAGTGTTAAAGAAAATGAAGCTATTATACCAAGATTAGGTGATAGAAAGACGTTAATGACTGACCTAGTTTTTGCCTTTATCATTAATAGCCTATATTATAAAAGTGATTAGGAATTCAAACTACTTTGTAATATTATTTTTGCAACATGAGTATAAATAATGGTAAGTGGTATCAAATTTGACTGACATGCAACATGAGTATAAATAATGGTAAGTGAGATCAAATTTGATCATATTTGACTCACATGCAACATGAGTATAAATAATGGTAAGTGGGATCAAATTTGACTAACATGCAATATGAATATAAATAATGGTAAGTGGGATCAAAATTGACTAACATGCAACATGAATATAAATAATGGTAAGTGGGGTCAAATTTGACTAACATGCAACAAGAGTATAAATAATGGTAAGTAGGTTCAAATTTGACTAACATGCAACATGAGTATAAATAATGGTAAGTGGGATCAAATTTGACTGACATGCAACATGAGTATAAATAATGGTAAGTGGGATCAAATTTGACTGACATGCAACATGAGTATAAATAATGGTAAGTGGGATCAAATTTGACTGACATGCAACATGAGTATAAATAATGGTAAGGGGAATCAAATTTGACTGAAATGCAACATGAGTATAAATAATAGTAAGTGGGATCAAAATTGACTAACATGCAAATTGAGTATAAATAATGGTAAGTGGGATCAAATTTGACTAACATGCAACATGAGTATAAATAATGGTAAGTGGGATCAAAATTAACTAACATGCAACATGAGTATAAATAATGGTAAGTGGGATCAAATTTGACTAACATGCAACATGAGTATAAATAATGGTAAGTGGGATCAAAATTGACTAACATGCAAATTGAGTATAAATAATGGTAAGTGGGATCAAATTTTACTAGCATGCATACAAACAATGAACTACTTCGTTCATTGCGAATAAAGGTCACTCCTCGCCAATATAGAGACATACATCACCCAAAAACATTCCTTAAAAATATCTTCATAGATTTATCTAATCTGAGCGAAATGATACATATTGTTGTTGCAATGTTAAAAAAAAGTATTTTGGAAAAAAGTCCCCACAATCTGATTATATAGAAGAAGCAAGAACTAGCTTTAACATCAATCGCCTTGTTGCATAAAACAATTTCATGGTCCATAAAATGTTTGTAATTGTACATTATAAAGCTGATATAAAATTAGGACCTGTTAGGAAATGTAGCTTTTACAGAGATTCAAGACTGGTATTCACTCAGCCAAAATCGTGACACGTGTGCATTATAGATTTCGGATGAAGGGATGGTCACATGTATCAACCCAAAGGATAAAAGCAACGTATTGAAGTTGGCACATATGCTTTCAACATATCAACATGGTTGTCATCTGCTTTCAACATATCAACATGGTTGCCATTTGCTTTCAACATATCAACATGATTGCCATTTGCTTTAAACATATCAACATGATTGCCATTTGCTTTCAACATATCAACATGATTGCCATCTGCTTTCAACATATCAACATGGTTGCCATTTGCTTTCAACATATCAACATGATTGCCATTTGCTTTCAACATATCAACATGGTTGCCATTTGCTTTCAACATATCAACATGATTGCCATTTGCTTTCAACATATCAACATGGTTGCCATTTGATTTCAACATATCAACATGATTGCCATTTTCTTTCAACATATCAACATGATTGCCATTTACTTTCAACATATCAACATGGTTGCCATTTGCTTTCAACATATCAACATGGTTGCCATTTGCTTTCAACATATCAACATGGTTGCCATCTGCTTTCAACATATCAACATGGTTGCCATTTACTTTCAACATATCAACATGGTTGCCATTTACTTTCAATATAGCAACATGGTTGCCATTTACTTTCAACATATCAACATGGTTGCCATCTGGTTTCAACATATCAGCATGGTTGCCATTTGCTTTCAACATATCAACATTGGCGCCATTTGCTTTCAACATATCAACATGGTTGCCATCTGCTCGAATAAGAGTAGGCTTAGTAATATATATTTACCATAAATTTAATTTTTGCAAATATATGATTTATTTTTTAAAAAAAATAATAAATACATGAATGTGTATATTCAATATGACATTACATGTTGGAAATACTATTATTTTCTTTGCTGTATCTCCACAATAAAGACTATCGATTACTAAGTAATCAATAGAAAATAAATAAATACATATGTAAATGCAACATATATGATTACTATGTGCCATTAGTATATTAAGGAATGTGTTGTGTGTTTCGTAATTGAACGAAAGTGATTGTTATATATTATACCAGTGAACGAAGGTAGTATATATATATATATATATATATATATATATATATATATATATATATATATATATATATATATATATATATATATATGCACATGCAACTTCTCTGTCACTAAGCCCCAATACTCAATATTTCAAGCACAATTTAACAACTCAAGGGTGCCAGCAGAAGCTGAATCAAATTCGTAAAAAAAAAAAAAAAAAAAAAACACTTGGAGTTTACAATTACAACAGAAACGAGGACACCTTGAAAGTATCATTCTTCCGATATTTGTGGAAATCGCCCACTAGTTTGTATGTCGGTATGAGCTTCATGCATGGCTAGCACTGTAGGATAAAATGAAACTGCGTTGACTGTTGTATGTGTAAAACTATGTTGTGGCTAAGTTAAATGATTTGCTATATACATTGGCTGATTCAGGATTCTATCCCTTAGATCCGTTATCTTGTAACTTGGCGAATACACGGTGGGAACTCAAACATCAAACTGATTAATGTAAACGAGTTCCCGAGAAGAAACAAAATCGAGTGTACTAAACGTCTCTGCTACAGGGACTGCTATTAAGTTTTATTGATTACTCTCGGGATGATTGGGTAATCGATTTAAGTGTTGGTCTTATAAGAGATCTGTCTGTAAAATTTAAGGAAATTAAAAGCTTTCAGCAAATGTCTGTAATAATTGGTCCGCAAAATAAGGTTAATTGCCGATACATGATAGGTAATGTATTTCTTGAGACGAACCAGATCATCGATTATTAAGCACTTACCTCTATTAGCAAGCGACAACATCTTTTCCTGACCCTTTTCAACTAGATTTCGTTGCTTCTGACTTTGAGGGATGATGGTGGGGAACGAGGAAGGGGGAGGGGGCATTGGGCATCATGAGACGAACAATGCCACAATGCTCTAGAAAATTCAATTCTCCCTCTCCTTCAACAAAATATCTATACGAATCATGCTACATCGACCATACATCATAATAGCAATTTCTTGGTAATTATTACTATTACCATACATTATAATAACAAATTCTTGGTAATTATTACATTTACCAAGCATTGTAATAGCAAGTTCTTGGTATTTATTACATTTACCATGCATTATAATAGCAAGTGCTTGGTAATTATTACATTTGCCATACATCATAATAGCAATTTTTTGGTAATTGTTACATTTACCATACATTATAATAGCAAGTGCTTGGTGCATATTACATTTGCCATACATCATAATAGCACGTTCTTGGTATTTATTACATTTACCATGCATCATAATAGCAAGTTATTGGTAATTATTACATTTACCATACATTGTAATAGCAAGTACTTGGTAATTATTACATTTAACTAACATCATAATAGCAAGTTCTTGGTAATTATTGCATTTACCATACATCATAATAGCAAGTTCTTGATAATTATTACATTTACCATACATTGTAATGGCAAGTTCTTGGTAATTATTACTATTACCATACATTATAAGAACAAGTTCTTGGTAATTATTACATTTACCATACATCATAATAGCAATTTCTTGGTATTTATTACATTTACCACGCATTATAATAGCAAGTTCTTGGTAATTATTACATTTACCATACATCATAATAGCAAGTTCTTGGTAATTATTACTATTACCATACATTAATATAGCAAGTGCTTGGTAATTATTACATTTACCATACATCATAACAGCAAGTTCTTGGTAATTATTACACTTTACCATACATTAAATATCAAGTTTTTGCTAATTATTACAATTACCATACATTCATCATAATAGCAAGTTGTTTGTAATTATTACTATTACGATAGATTTCACCTCTATCATAATGTTTCTAGAAGTTCAGTTTTAAAAATAACAAAGTTAACAACACAAACAAACAAACAAACAAACGTACAAAACTAACAGACATAAGACAGAAGAAAAAAAAGGAAATCGACAAGTTTCACTGAAAAGAAAACCTCGTCAAACAATTATTGTTAGTATTATGGGATTTATTGTATACTTGTGTATGGGCAGTGTTGCTTACAGACATTGTATTTGAACAGTAGGATGTCAATAGTGAACATTTAGTGTTTGAGTATCTGTAGAGAGAAACGGGATTACTGTACCTAAAGTTACTGTAGTATGTCAATAGTGAACGTTTAGTGTTTGAGTATTTGTAGAGAGAAACGGGATTACTGTACCTAAAGTTACTGTAGTATGTAAGTAGTGAACGTTTAATGTTTGAGTATCTGTAGAGAGAAACGGGATTACTGATCCTAAAGTTAGTTTAGTATGTCAATAGTGAACGTTTAGTGTTTGAGTATTTGTAGAGAGAAAAGGGATTACTGATCCTAAAGTTACTGTAGTATGTCAATAGTGAACGTTTAGTGTTTGAGTATCTGTAGAGAGAAACGGGATTACTGTACCTAAAGTTACTGTAGTATGTCAATAGTGAACGTTTAATATTTGAGTATCTGTAGAGAGAAACGGGATTACTGTACCTAAAGTTACTGTAGTATGTCAATAGTGAACGTTTAGTGTTTGAGTATCTGTAGAGAGAAACGGGATTACTGTACCATAGGTTAAAATAGACTCCAATGCAAACTGTCAATTGATATTGATAATACTACTACTACTACTACTACTACTACTAATAATAATAATAATTAAAGAATAGTCACTCTTAGTTTGTGAAATTACAACTTTTTTGTAAATATGCTCTTCCGAGTTGTCGCAAATTCACTTTCAGTGTTATCACAATCTTTAATGTCCATGGCACGAAGTCGTGTAGGACTGTTTGCACGACGCTGGAACCGCTCATTGTTTCTTTTTTCAGCATTGTGTTATAGTCAGTCTAGTACTAATTAGTATAATGGTCATAGTTGATTTAACTCTTAAGCGTATTTTTAGCACTAAACACCGGCTAGGTGTTGGCTCTGCTAAAAATGTTTTCAGAGTATTTGTCACAAATCAGTGGCTACTTTATTCATCTTCATTCAAATTCCAATTCTTTCCTAATAGCTTTTGATGTCCTAGCACCCTTGTAAATGCTTGCTTTGATATTGGAGTATTGATTGTGATATTGCTGTCAATCAGAATTAAATTGCCTCTACTGTAAAAACATTATATCGTCCATGGCTGATATACACGCATGCAAAGTGAGATACTAATATTTTACCTCATATGTTGCATATTGCAACCTGAGTGTAATGAAGATGTTGTTATTAGTAAATGCACGTTATCGTGAGAAAGATGCCTCTATGAAGCTGAAACAGAAATATACATGACTTAACTATAAAGTCTTCTATCAACTGATATAGAAATAACATATTGTTTATCGATGCTAAACTGAAAAGTATGTATTTAAAAATTCTAATTCTTCCATTATACATTAGTAGTTATATATATACAGAAAAAAACATTATTCCCATCATACATTAGCAATTTTAGATACATGGAAAAACCATTGCTTCCATCGCCTACTGATAGTTTTACTTGATAATACGCCTACCTCGAAAGTCATTCGTCCTCGAAAATAGGACGTACAAATATTACTAATAAATAATATAAGCCACACACACACACACACACACTATATATATATATATATATATATATATATATATATATATATATATATATATATATATATATATATATGTATATATTACAAATCACACGCCAAATAATAGTCTTTTCAAATCGTAGTGTATCATAATGATTCTTCTGTTCAGGAAAAATTGTTCAAAGATAATGTGAAATGAATACCCTTCACACTCACGTTCCACCCAGATAGCCGTCAGGTAGGTCGCATCATTCAAAAACACCGGCCAACCATTCAATCGTGTGAACCGTTTAAAATGATCTTTCTACACAAACCAGTTGTTGCATTCTATAGCGTACTAACGTGTGTGTGTGTGTGTAAATCGAACTGTCTTGAGCTTAATGTTGAGGCAAACATCTGTGATGCAAAGAGTTAAACGTTTGATTAAGTCCTTGTTTTCATTTTGCAATGCACAATTCTGAATCATCTCGTTTTAATACAGGCTAACGAGAATGAACTCCTCGTTTAACATTTCATCAACATTGTTTTTGGCGCCAAGTCAACCTGAAAAATAGATATTAAGGCATGCGTGTATTGTGCATGCTGAATATGAACGAGAGAATTTCTTCAAATCTTTCAAACAAGATGGATGCACTGCAATATCTGGTTTTCGACATGACCGGGCCACAAAGAATTTTCCACTGAAAGGTTCAATGGACAGGTCGATCTTATCGGCCTGTACGAGAAACATCATACAATATTGTAAAATTACGATTTGGATGAAAACTTATGCAAAATCTTCCAGGACCACTTAAGTGTTGTGTCCATATCAGTGTAAATATATTACGTGGATGTGTTCCATGAGAAATGAAGCATCGGCTCATGTTCGACTGATTAACAAAACATGATGCGTTGGCGATGACAAATGTTGTCACATTAGAAATGTTGACTGAGAAACTGTCTAAATTGCATATACGTATTTGGAAAACCTCGTCTTATTATATCTTTGTAGAACTCTTTGCGCATTCGAGAAATAAAGGAAACTCTATGAAGACTAACATATAGACTGACTCTATGAAGACTAACATATAGACTGACTCTATGAAGACTAACATATAGAATGACTCTATGAAGACAAACACATAGAATGACTCTATGAAGACTAACATATAGACTGACTCTATGAAGATTAACATATAGACTAACTCTATGAAGACTAACATATAGACTGACTCTATGAAGACTAACATATAGACTAACTCTATGAAGACTAACATATAGACTGACTCTATGAAGACTAACATATAGACTGACTCTATGAAGACTAACATATAGAATGACTCTATGAAGACCAACATATAGACTGACTCTATGAAGACCAACATATAGACTGACTCTATGAAGACCAACATATAGACTGACTCTATGAAGACCAACATATAGAATGACTCTATGAAGACTAACATATAGAATGACTCTATGAAGACTAACATATAGAATGACTCTATGAAGACTAACATATAGACTAACAAGTAATAAAAACAAAGTCTTTGCATCCTTGTAGGAAAAGAGAGCAAAGAAGTAATATCATGTTCCTCACTATCAGAATTATTGCAAGGTCAATTTTACAGTAGCAAAACATTATGTTGAAAATATTGACACTGATATGATAGATATTTCTTCCAATAAAACTGATAAATTCACGTAAATTATATAAAAAGCCCCTCTAAATCAGAGCCAACCTTGGATTATAATACCGCTGTACGCTGTAATGCCGCTGTACCCTAAATTGCTATACTGTTAATAAACCGTCAACAAAATAAATGAGTGTATCAAACAATTTTTATAACGGCATCAGCGTGTCTTATCTAAATGTAACCTGTAAATACTTCTTTTCCTTCTAGAAATATTTGAGGTCGTCGTCGCATTGATCTCTTCAAACTGTCGGGTGCAAAGTTCATGAAAGCTAAGCATCATGAAATCTTTTTTTTTTTTTTTTTTGCGGTCACCCAATGGTTTTACTTTCTCAAGCTGGTGCATTTCTTCTAATAAGTCTTGGTGCTGCAATCATTTTACCAAAACTGCTATTGCCTGGAACATCTTGTGATAACCAGTGAAATGGAATAAGCGGTGTTGATTCAGATTGTTATGTTGACTGTAATTGATACAAAACACTTTCCACGTACTTGATGTGCCTCAGTTTTCAGATAGTTAGGACTAGTTAACAGCCCACTGATGTTGGTTCGAGTACAGTCTACTAAAATGCTGTTGATCTTGCTACTCCAAATCACTTCATTTAATCTGCATGTTTATTTGATTGATCAGTCATCTGTTAACGGCTCCTTTTTGTGATTAACACGTTTGTACGAAGTTTCTATGAGTTATTTTTTTATTGGATTAAAATCACGATATACAGACTTACTCATTTATTAAAAAAAGTAAAATAACCCACAAATACATGCAAAGAGAGGCTCTTGGATTAAAATCACGATATACAGACTTACTCATTTATTAAAAAAAGTAAAATAACCCACAAATACATGCAAAGAGAGGCTCTTGGATTAAAATCACGATATACAGACTTACTCATTTATTAAAAAAAGTAAAATAACCCACAAATACATGCAAAGAGAGGCTCGTAAAGCAAGCAAAGCCATTTTTAAACTCGATTCAGTTGCACAATTACTCAAAGGCATGAGTGTCGATTCTTAAAGCGGCTAAATTCCTGTGTTCAGAAAACTGAAGTGTCGGCCATTACATCATTATTTGGTGTCCTTTATGGAATACGTTTATATATACAATTACATAATGAACGTGTCCCCGCACGTGTATAAGTTAAGCAGAGTAATTGTGTACAAATTATTATATCCCTCGAAAGATTAATTTTGTATTTATTTGTCTCTTAGAACGAAGATACTGCTTTTAATTTGGATAAAACTATAAGCATTACACAGATTTATGTTTTCCCTGCAATGAGTAATGTATAGATGAACGCAATGCAAACACACATCCACCCATCCATTCTTACATTTATAGAGAGAGAGACTGATAGAAAATCTATAGATGAACGCAATGCAAACACACATCCACCCATCCATTCTTACATTTATAGAGAGAGAGACTGATAGAAAATCTATAGATGAACGCAATGCAAACACACATCCACCTATCCATTCTTACATTTATAGAGAGAGAGACTGATAGAAAATCTATAGATGAACGCAATGCAAACACACATCCACCCATCTATTCTTACATTTATAGAGAGAGAGACGGATAGAAAATGTATAGATGAACGCAATGCAAACACACATCCACCCATCCATTCTTTCATTTATAGAGAGAGAGAGAGACTGATAGAAAATGTATAGAATAACTCAATGCGAACACACATCCATCCATCCATTCTTACATTTATAGAGAGAGAGACTGATAGAAAATGTATAGATGAACGCAATGCAAACACACATCCACCCATCCATTATTACATTTATAGAGGGAGAGACTGATAGAAAATGTATAGAATAACTCAATGCGAACACACATCCATCCATCCATTCTTGCATTTATAGAGAGAGAGAGAGAGAGCGACTGATAGAAAAGGTATAGAAGAACTCAATGCAAACACACATCCATCCATTATTGCATTTATTTATATATATATATATATATATATATATATATATATATATATATATTTATTTATATATATATATATATATATATATATATATATATAGAGAGAGAGAGAGAGAGAGAGAGAGAGAGAGAGAGAGAGAGAGATAGAAAAGGTATAGAAGAACCCAATGCAAACACACATCCATCCATCCATTCTTGGATTTATAGAGAGAGAGACTGATAGAAAATGTATAGAAGAACTCAATGCAAATACACATCCATCCATCCATTCTTGCATTTATAGAGAGCAGTGAGAGAGACAGATAGAAAATGTATAGATGAACGCAATGCAAACATCCATCCATTATTGCATTTATGGAGAGAGAGAGAGAGAGAGAGAGAGAGAGAGAGAGAGAGAGAGAGTGAGAGAGAGAGAGAGAGAGAGAGAGAGAGAGAGAGAGAGAGACTGATATAAAATGTATTGAGAAACGCAATGCAAACAGACATCCATCAATCCATTCTTGGATTTATAGAGAGAGAGATTGATAGAAAATGTATAGATGAACGCAAAACAAACACACATCCATCCATACATTCTTTCATTTATAGAGAGAGAGAGAGAGCCTGATAGAAAATGTATAAATGAATACAATGCAAACACACATCCATCCATTCTTACATTTATAGAGAGAGAGAGAGAGAGAGGCTGAGAGAAAATGTATAGATGAACGCAAAACAAACACACATCCATTCTTTCATTTATAGTGAGAGAGAGACTGATAGAAAATGTATAAATGAATGCAATGCAAACACACATCCATCCATTCTTACATTTATAAAGAGAGATAGGCTGAGAGAAAATGTATAGAGGAACACAATGCAAACACACATCCATCCATCTATTCTTGCATATATAGAGAGATAGACTAATAGAAAATTGATTACAGAGAGTCTTCATAGAAAATATCTTGGTCTTCTTTACCAGAATTAATTTTAAAAATTAACATCAGATTTATCTTTATCCTTAACTGTATTATCACCGACTTAATGTGGGCGTTTCTTTCTTCATGCAGTGACTTGTTTCCATATTAAGTTTAATTTATGAGTTGTTATTATTATTACTATTATTATTTAAAAAAGCAGCAGTGAAGTTATAATCAACATCAAATCAGTGATATCAAGCTCCACACTGTCAAATCAAGAATGATATTTCTTGCTATTACCAATAAAAATTGCTTTTTGTTATTATTAGTACCACATTCCCCAAATATGTCTTTGTGCACAAATGTCGCGTTCGACTGAATTTTACCTTCTATAAAGGTAGCTATTAAGAAATGCAGACGTACGTAAATACAGCCGTCAACAGAAAGAAACCTCGGTACTTTCAATTCTGTAAGTATAGATATATACAACTAATAATGTTATAAACCTTGGCACTTTCAATTCTGTAAGTATAGATATATACAACTAATAGTAGTAGGATGGGGGTAAATAGCTACAAATGGGGCACTACAGCTACGTACGGGAGTTTAACATGGCGGGGGCACTACAGCTACGTACGGGAGTTTAACATGGCGGGGGCACTACAGCTACGTACGGGAGTTTAACATGGTGGGGGCACTTCAGCTACGTACGGGAGTTTAACATGGTGGGGTACTCTGGCTACGTACGGGAGTTTAACATGGCGGGAGTGTGGGGAGTGGGAGGGAATAGAATTAATCTTTCTTGATAAAGGGTGGTCCTAATACGTCATCTACTATCCAAACACCCCACACTACACTATCCAACACGCCGTGTGTAAGTGACCTTCTGAACTGACTGACTGAATTTGAATTATAGACGTGTGCGACGAATCTCGTCATGTACGTCTGATTAATATGCGCACAGCGCACTATTTACTTTGCCCCCAAACTGTTGCTGTAGCATCAGTTTGGGGTTCGTCAAGCGGTTTAAACAGAGCTGTAAAAACCGCTTGCGCTTTACTGCATGCACCGCATGCTATTTAATTAATCGGCGGGGGGGTGCGAATCGCCCTCATGCCATTTAATTGTGTGCCCAGCACACTGTCTGTTGCGATGCAATGTCAGGGAGCGGAAAAGGCGGAGGCAGGAACGGCCAGGTAGGAGCTCTTGCGTCACAAGATGGTGTCTGTGGTCCAGGGTGTGATTTTGCCTAAATTGATGTCGTCTTGCACGTGACGCTATTCTTTAAAAAATTTTTTTTAAAATTTTTTGAACTCTTTATGATTGGCTGACTGGTACCGTGTTGAAGTTGGGTTAAGTCCAAGGAGCTGTGCCCTATACTTGATTCTATGCATGTTGAAGCAATCGTTGCCACTTTGTGCGGCTGGGCCTGATGGCTTTTGGTTTTTAAGCCACCTTATATTGTCTATGGATTTGGGTCAAAGTTTTTACGTTTCCTGTTATCAATTGAATTTTCTGCCTTTTGTTTGGAAAACTGGGTTTAAGTTGAAGATTATATACCGCTTTGTGCAGTGGGCCCCTGATGGTTTGGACTTGTGACCACCTTATATTCTTAGGTTCGCTTTGGGCCATTGAGAGGGTCCTATTGAATAATTTTTGATCTGGGATAAAGCATGAACTTATATACCGCATTGTGCAGTCGGCCCCTGATGGTTTGGACTTGTAACCACCTTATACTCTTAGGTTCGATTGGGGCCATTGTAAGGATCCTATTATTGATTCATTGGTGTGTTGTTCTGATACTCCTTGGACTGTTTTTTCCGAATATCGGTACCAGTGTGGGTGTTTAGAGAGAGCGTAGAGAAAGCAGAGTATATAGTCATGTATGTATTAACTACAACAGAAACAGCCTTTTTTTTTTTTTTTTTTGTTTTGTTGTTGTTATTATTTTTTTTTATTTTTTTTATTTTTATTTTTTTTTTTTTTTTCCCTAATAATAAAAAGAAAAAACATTCATTCATCAATTCATCCATTCTTCTCCTTCCTTTCGTTAGTAGTCATGCATGGGGTAAAAAACAAGTCATGCTTTGCTTCTGATTAATTAAGTTTATTTTAGATTTTGTGTCAAATTTTTCTGGCTGACCTAATGATTTGAGGTTCAAATACTTGCAGTGCGAGGGCCCAAGTTCGTTGAGACGTACCCTCCAACCGTAAGGGCTGTGGGCATACCTGGTTCCTCCCTGCGTTGTGATCTGACCTTTTAATTTTATTTTAATTTTTAAGTTTAGTTTTAGATTTTGTGTTTAATTTTTCCTAGCTGTCCTAGTGATTTGAGGTTCAAATACTTGCAGTACGAGGGCCCAAGTTCGTTGAGACGTACCCTCCAACCGTAAGGGCTGTGGGCATACCTGGTTCCTCCCTGCGTTGTGATCTGACCTTTTAATTTTATTTTAATTTTTAAGTTTAGTTTTAGATTTTGTGTTTAATTTTTCCTAGCTGTCCTAGTGATTTGAGGTTCAAATACTTGCAGTACGAGGGCCCAAGTTCGTTGAGACGTACCCTCCAACCGTAAGGGCTGTGGGCATACCTGGTTCCTCCCTGTGTTGTGATCTGACCTTTTAATTTTATTTTAAGTTTTAAGTTTAGTTTAGATTTTTTGTCTATTTTTTTCTGGCTGTCCTAATGATTTGAGGTTCAAATACTTGCAGTGCGAGGGCCCAAGTTCGCTGAGACGTACCCTCCAGCCGTAAGGGCTGTGGGCATACCTGGTTCCTCCCTGCGTTGTGATCTGACCTTTTGATTTTTAATTTTAAATTTATTTTGGAAGGTAATTTTATGTGTATATGTGTGAGAGGGGGGTGGAGTGGTGTTTTAATTGGTTATATTTTTCCCTTTTTCCCTATGGCAAATATGAACCCCAAGATGTTCGCATACATCGAGTTGATGTTGTTCGTTTTGTTGTTAAAAAACGTCGGATACTGGGCTGGCGTGTTTATTTTGGTTTGTTTTTCCTGGAAATCTGTCCTTTCTGGTGCGTATTTGGGGCAGGTATTAAAGATATGATGTAATGTTTCCGGGACGGGGCAGTGAGGGCAATTTATGCCTGCTGCTCTTATCTCTGGTATAAACCTTCCAAAACTGCTGGCTAAAAGGGTTTTGCCAGTTTTGAGTCGTGTTATGATTTTGGAGTCGTATGGGTTTGCCAATTTAGGGGTTGGTATATTCCTGCTAATTTGCTTTTGCAGTTGATAGAGTTTTCTCCCTTTTGCTGAGTTGTCCCATTCCCTTACCTTCTGCCTAGTGGCTATACCTATATAGCCTAGAGTTATATATAAAGCATTACCTATACCTCAGATCATGCTGGAGGTGTCAGTAAATTTGCATATATTGTACCTATGTTATAAATAGCTTTGATCAATGGAACTAACTTATAATAACACTAAAATGGACGTGACTAAATGTTGTATTAAACTTCGGGAACCGTCACGGACTTTAGCGTTGACTAGAAAAAATCCGGAACATTAAGATTATAATGGCCTAGACTAAAAGTAACACTAAAATTCCGAAATTGTAACGGACGTTAGCGGAGACTGAAAATAATCCGGAAAAAAAAATGGAAAAAATTGGCTGAGACTAAAAGTAACACTAAACATCCGAAATTGTACCGGACGTTAGCGGAGACTGAAAATAATCCGGAAAAAAAATGGAAATTTTTTTTTTTTTTTTTTAAATTTTGTTTATATCAAAACACACACCACACTATCCATTTTTTTACTTTTTTAAAATTTTTTTATATATCAAACACAAAACTTACACACACTACACAACCATTTTTTTATTTTTAAATTTTTTTTATATCAAAACACTCACCACACTATCCATTTTTTTACTTTTTAAAATTTTTTTTATATATCAAACACAAAACTTACACACACTACACAACCATTTTTTTATTTTTTAAATTTTGTTTATATCAAAACACTCACCACACTATCCATTTATTTACTTTTTTAAAATTTTTTTATATATCAAACACAAAACTTACACACTACACAACCATTTTTTTATTTTTTAAATTTTGTTTATATCAAAACACACACCACAAATATGCAATCCATTTTTTAAAAAAAAAAAATTTATTTGATGGACTGCAAAAGTTGTTGTTGTTGTTGTTGTTGTTGTTTTTGCTGCTGCTGCTGTTGGTGCTGTAGTCTATTTGTTTCCTCCCAATTTTAGATCGATAGAAAGAGAGGGAAAGTGTTTTTATTTGGTGTGGTGGGTAAAAAACAAACCACACAACACCATTCAGATATATACATCAATAATAATAATTATATTTTATTCAATGTATATACATTATGTTACTCGTGGTAATAAAACAATTTCATATAAGTCCAATACAGTTCAATACACTTCCATATTTACCATTTCATTCTCTTATTGTTCTGACACTTCAGGAAGATTCTTGTCTACAATTCTCTCATAACTTTCTTCTGGACTCTCATTGATAAACTCCAACTTAATAAAATGTCCATTATCATCTCGAATCCACCGCTCTTTTTTACAAATCTTGTAAACTTTACTATGATCTAATCCAAAACACCTTGCCACATCACGAATGGAATCCATCCGACTATATAATACACACTCTATACAAACACACTCCACACAGCCATTTTTTATTTTAAATTTTTTATTTTTTATCCAACACATACACCACACCATCCATTGCGCTGACCTAAAAATAGGGTTCAGATCGACAGTGAGATAATAGATAGAGGGGGGGGGGGGGTGACTTCAGATCGATAGAAAGAGAGAGATAGAACATAATCATTATTATTTCAAATTCAATAAAAAACCACACAACACCATATTTTTTTTCAACAATAACCATTTTTTAAATTAACAATAACCATTCTAACAAAAATACTAACCATTCAACAAAGAAATTTTTTCAAACAGGAACATATTTACAAGGTTGACAAGGTTGGGAAGGTAAAGTAAATGTCAAACTTTCTACATCGACATCATTCTGATTGACATTACGCTTGTGAGCTAAAGACAAGAGATAACCAAAATGTTCACAAAACCATCGTTGTACTTTAGCATCATTTCTCACATAGTCACTATCAAAATAAGTTAGTAAATGTTCTAAGGAATATCCAAGACTGCGGTGATGAAGAAAATGGACACAATATTGTCCACACACCATGGAATCCGATCCTTGTAATTGAACATTATTGAATAGAGTCGAGTTGGCATTTCTTCTCATAAAGTCTATGATGTCTTTTTCCAAAGGAGGTAATCCATAAGAATCAAAATATTCCACACCACCACCATTGTGATCGTTGGGAAAGTACACGGCAATCCAATGGGTTCCTGGTAGATGACTGTCGTCGGTATTGATGATATAGGCATGAACATCTTTCGGTTTACAATGAGGTAGTTCATCTTTAGCACATACCACAGGATTCCAAGAAGAAGTGTAGGAACTACGAGTCAATAGGTAATAAAGTTCCCTGGTATCCATTGGTCTTCAACAATGGAAATAATGAGTCACCAATGCACACCTGACTTTATGCTTGAATATATCTGTCAAGTAATTCCAGGAATATTCACGTCGGATAGTTTCTTCACTCTGTCCAATGAGACCTTCGATCCGTTTGATCTCCAGAGAAGTAAGTGGAGGAAAAGAAGAAGTCTGCAAGACTTTATACCATTGTCTCAACACGTGTTCATCTGAGAGTTGTGACCAGGGCGTTTCCAAATATTCATCCAATTGTTCTTCACCTGTCATCATCATACATTGGTCGTGTTGTATCTGACTGGGATGATCGTTTTGACATCCATAACATTGTTCTTTAATCAGACTGTTAATGATTGGACTCAATTCCTGAGCATAACAGGACACTAACTGTTGTTCGTGTTCTGGCCATCGAGAAATAAATCCAGTAAACTCGGTTTTAGGTTCTGAATGAATGACTTCGTCATCATCATCATTTGTGGTAGTTTGTGACTTCTCACAAAATTCCTCATCTATTTCCATAGGTTCTTCTTCTACGTGTTGCATCTTTTTTTTCTTCTTCTAATAGTCTAGAATCACTTCTCTCAAACTGTTGATCTCTAGAGTATTATCAAATTCTGCATACAAGACGACGTTCACTGTGTCGGGTAGAGGATCTGCAAACTGAAGTTCCACACGAAGTGGGCCTGATTTTATAGGGTGGAAATGTCCTTCATCGCTGCCTTGGTCCGGAGTGAAATCAAAACCCCACAAAGCATACCCTCCTGCATAATCGTCGTACGAAATGCCGTGGCTGGTGTCGCGCCCTAACTGTCCCGTGGCTTCAAACAGGCTCAAGTAAGATCGCAAGTAATTTTTATGGCCGTCGCTAAAGTTAGGTTCAAAAGGTCTGGTACACAAGGTCTTGCCATCTCGACTGACTTCTATCTTGGAGACGTTGTAGTGTTTAAACTCGAACGGATTCTGATCGTGGACTCCGTTGAGGGCTGCATTACTGACGATGCCAATGATCAAACGTTTGGGGAGCTGTCCTTGGAAGATGTGATCTTCGACTTTGGATCGGAGTCCAGCGGCTATGTTAAAGGTTTTCACTTCCACTCGTCGCACAGGATACTTAGCAGTGGTTCTGCTCAAGGATTGACTGATGTCATTGGCTACTTTTGGTAAGACTTCTACACGTCGCACGTAAAGTTTGGCTTCTTGGATTTTGGTTTTCCACTCGTTAGCATGAGCCATCAAATGGAAGGCGGCACTCCTGCGATTCAGTCTCAGGCGTACATCTACTCCGTTCAACAAATACTTGTCTTGCAACCACATGTCTAAATGCAAACGATCCATCAGTTCTAAACTTCGTCTGATTTTCTTTCGACGGTCGTTGAATCCCACATTGTGAGGGACTGCTGGAATTATAGGATCACCATCATTAGCAGAAGTCTTCGCCGGTACTGACAGCTCTGTGTCGTTGAACTTTTCCGAGGTGTCAGGTTTCCAGACCACCGAAGCATCCAGATGAGTGTTCTTGGCTTCTTTTCCGTACGTCAAGAGATTTTCCAAATAAGCACGGTAAGGGTAAGTATCCAAACTGCTGCTGACCAGTTTGTTATTCAAGTACAAATCTACTCCGCTGAACAAGGAATGCATGAAATTATTGACGGGTGCCACTCGGGCCGCTTCCCCAGGAAGGGTGTTGTCATTTTTTTGTACTTGAAGTTTCAGGTACAAGTAACTGTTATTCAGATCGATGTAATCTTCGGTTTGTCCTTTGATTTCAAATTCGATAGGAGCTGATTCCGTCAAAGACAATACAGGATGAAATTCCACCCATTGGGATTCTTGCATCGTCATCATGGTGGGAGGCATAGAAAACATATCCAGTTCTGACTTGGTACATTCGCAAGAATCTCGGTGCATCATTTTCACAGTTTAATAATCAAATACGTCTAATTCTCTACCAGTTCTTCTTCTCTTCTTATTCTTTTTGGAACTGCCGTCTGTTCTTTTATGAACTTTGAAGGGATTTCGATGTCGTCGTCTCTTTCTACCTTGTCCTTGCTGTGAAGTGGAGGAAGAAGTAATGCCATGGTCTGAAGCGTGAAGCGTATTTATAGGATTTTCTTGGAGGCCTAAAAGATCTTTACCAGTGGTCATCAACACATTTTTGCCTGCTCTCACAAAAGCTTCTTTAGGATTTTGTTTGTCGATGAGGACATTTTGCAAAAATTCTTTTCCTTGTGTCAAAGCGGCATCTTTTAAGGCATGAAATCCTCGAGTCACCATCGGTTTCAAAATAGGAGCTACCGTCCGAAATGCTGATTTTAACATATCTCCTAAACCATGTCCTCGTTGTCGAGTCACTCCTTGGTACACTGGATACATTTTTTTGTTTGGGTCAGTTACAATTCGTTAGAGAACTTGTTTTTTTTCGAAAATGTAGTTTCACCGTGACTTTTCCTTTGTCAATGAATGGCACATCTTGTCCTAAATCTCCTTTTATACTAATGTTGACACTGTCAAAATACGATTTACTGACTGGAAGATAATGAAGATGTACAAATTCACGGTGAACGTGAAACGTGTTTCCACCTTCTTCGTACGCACCAGCAGCAGTATCCACTTTGAAAGGAATGACTCTCAGTAAGGGCAGCTGTGTGACCCACCACGTTGTACTCCACCACATCGGAGTACACAAACATTAAATTCAGTCCAACGTTCAATTCGATAGGGGTGCGAAAAGCCTCTCCGAAATCTGTGTTGGTGTGGATTGTTCGTTCACCATGATACTTTTTATTTCCACCCAAAATATCAAACAACCCAGCAGAAAAACCGATGGTCATGAATTTTCTTTCGTGCGCGGGTAAGTGTTTGTCTTCTTTCTCGTCGAATGGCTTTCCCTCATGCCCTTTCAAAAATTGCAAGAGGAAACGGCGTGCCACAGGATGGTATTTGATCTCTACCCATTTTTGGTTTTTTTCCAAGGCTTTGCCAAATTGTGCTTCGAAGACGGCCGCAATCGTCTCCACCAAATGTTGAGCACTAAAATAATACCCTTCAGGAATTCTCATGCGATAGGTCGAGTAGGGAGTATTGTCAGTTTTTGAACTCATTTTTTTCCCAATTTCAGGATCATGAGCGTCCAACTCTTTTTGCACTTTTTCGTTATAGATTGCTACGTCAAAAATGGTTTGATTTCCAGACACATTCTTGATTTGCGTAGGATGAATGAT
Organism: Margaritifera margaritifera; assembly: GCA_029931535.1. Lineage (NCBI taxonomy): Eukaryota > Metazoa > Mollusca > Bivalvia > Unionida > Margaritiferidae > Margaritifera > Margaritifera margaritifera. The sequence goes on along the minus strand of JAQPZY010001162.1, from coordinate 304,117 downwards.
TTCTACCAAAGCCACTTCCCAATGAGCGTCGTGATCCAATTGGAAGGCCTGAGGTAATTTGGCCGTGAAACAACATAATTTGTTGTTGGGAAACACATCCATGGAACTGTCACTGGGTAAAGTTAAATAAAATTGGTCATTCATAGTTCCAAAGTGGTTCTGGTGTCCGAGGAGTCACTCAAGTGAACAGAAGAATGATGTTCAAAAGGTTTCAAAAGAGGATTGGTATTTTGGTGGTGGTGACTGGAAGAAGAAGAAGAAGGTGAACTGGCGTTGGTCGAACTAGCGTGGTTGTTGCTATGGCTGCTGTTGTCCGTCGTAAATTTCAAAGAGGGACTGGGTAAAAGATAACCGATGCAACTGCTAAGTAAAATGGTCCACAATTGTTTGTCTCCTTGTTGTAAACTCAAATTAGCAATGGCTGCTCCGATGACACAATACACTACAAAGATTTGGCAGAAAAAGACGATTTGATTTTTAGGCACACGTTCTCCACACCACACCCAAAGTGGTTGTTTTTGTAATTCTTGAAGAGAAGAACTCTGTGAAGGAGTCGTTGAAGTCGTCTGGGTGGCTACTGTGTTGAATGGCATGTTGTGAGTTTACTTCTTTTTCTTTTTATAGTCGACGACTTGAGAAGCAGCAATCCAAGAATCAAAACTAGGTGGATATCCTTTCCAACGTACTTTGACTTCTTCTACTCGACGTTTACCAACTTTGCGTGTTCTTTGTTCGAGAATGCTTTCGATGTCGTACAAGGTGTCTTCTTTTTTAGTCACTCGTTGTAACTCAGGCAAGTAAAATGTTCCTTTGAGTACTTCACCGTGCATGTCTTCCAATTTATAGACGGGAGGATCACGTCCACGGACGGGGGTAGTGACACGAAACAATTCGGTGGTCCAGTTAGGTAAATAAAATTTGTCAAAAGTACGTTTGGTTTTTCCGATGCGAATCCAATCTCCCGTCTTTAACTCCAACAAGGGTGTCTTATTCTTTTTCTTTTTTTTTGCTCTGCTGGGGTGAACCAAATAATTTATCAAACACAGACACTTCGTTTTCAGGGCTGACCTCTTCGGGGGCACATCCGATGCTACGATGGTACGATTGATTGTACGCTTTGACCAAACGAGGTAACACGTCGATGTACTTGAGAGTATGTTGATGTGTAAAATATTTCCACATGCGTTCTTTCAAAGTTCTTCGAAAACGTTACACGATACTGGCTTTGGTTTCAGGATTTTCGGTAGTAAAAAAATGAATTTGTCTTTGTTTCAATTCTTTTTGAAAAGCTTGGTTTAGAAATTCGGTGCCTTTGTCAGTTTGCCATCGTAAAGGTTGGCGTCCACTTTGTTTCAAGACCAATTTTAAGGCTCGTACCAATTCGGTACTGCTTTTAGAAGTCAAAGGCACGACCCAAGCAAATTTGGAAAACACGTCGATGACACAAAACAAATATTTGTGACCACGATTGTAAGTGGCTAAATGAGAGACGTCAGCTAAATCGGCTTGCCATTGATGATCGATCCCTTCCACTTGAGTGGTACTTCTAGAAAATTTACGTCGAATGGGTTTGTGTAACGTGTACGTCGATTGATCTTGTAACCATCGTCGTACTTCAGGCAAACGTACACTTTTCAATTTACTTTTAGCAGCTCGATATAATTTTTGAACTCCTCCGTAACCAGCAGCATGGCCAGGATTGTAATAAAGGCTAGCTAACAGTTTCTCCATGATGATGATTTCCTCAAGAATAAGTTAACCAAGTCCCAATACTCTTTTCTTCGTGAGGTATCTTTTTGGATTGTTGTTGTTTACGTGTCCGACGTGCTACTGGGGTAAAGGTAGTTTGAACAGGGGTCATCGGTTCTGTTTTGACTTCTTTCTTCACTTCTTCCTTTTTCTTTTCTGAGGGTAAAGGGGTAGGCATCTTCTTTTTTATCCAACTGGGTGTGGCTAACTTTTTTATTTTTTAAGAGGTGGAGTTAGTAAAAACTCTTCTTCTTCTTCTTCTTCTTCTTCTTTGACGGTCATCCCTGTACCGGTGTCTGTTTTAGCCACTTTAGGTTCGCTTTTCATCAGGGCCTTAAAATCTCTCAGAGTGGGTGGAGCTGTTTCGTCGACCGCTTTTTGACGAAAGAGTTGTAGACGTTGTAAAAGTTGACCGTACCGTTGGGATTTTTCTGTTTCGGACACATTGTTTCGTTCCATCAGGGATTGTATTTCTTGTTGTAACTGAGACATCTCGTTGAGATTAGGATTGAGTGGTAAATGAGGTATCCGCTGTTCGTTCCAACGATGAAATTCCATCCATCTTTTGTAAGGTACTAAAGTCAGTTTTCGTCCTTCCATTTCATCCAAAGGTACCAAAAGGTGTGGTCTTTTTCAGTCGTGAAAACAATGCACAAGTCCGTGCTCATTTGTTAGAAGCGAGTCTTAAAGAAGTGTTACGATGGTTTACTTTGACAGCACGTCAATTACTACAAGGCATCATTCACATCCCTCATCAAACTCAACGTTTTTTTCAAAGACATAAAGGAGCATTGTCACAACTGGCTGATCCTAGAATCGATTCACGGACTAGTCCAAAACAACCACGGATCCTCCAAAAGAATCCAAGGCAAACACTTGTCCTCAAAAATAGTCCACAACGAATGCCCTGGAAAACGAATTCCAAGATAAGCAGTCACTAAGACACACACCACATAACGTCCAAAATTAAATGGTAACAGTTCTTGTATCACTTTTTTATAATCCTCTAAGGTCTGAACACGATCGTTGACTTCCTTCCACGGAATCCGTTTCACGAGTGACGTGTACAGTGCAGGCATGCCAACTCTTTATAGGGGTCGATGGCAAAGGTAGGTATCTTGGGTGGCATGTTTTTTATAGCCAGGCTCCCAAGGTTGGTACCTTTTGAGAAAGTCTCCGTGAACGTAGCTATTGTGATAGACGTTTCCCATAATCATTCTTCTATGACCTTGGAAGAGGGTATAGTGTACAGCTCGAGAAATGACTTTGAGTTTACGTTTCACTTGGATCTTGACAAACTCTTGGTAAATCTTTTCGCGCACTTCCAAAGGCAAGCCACGAATGTACTCTGGTAAAGTTTCCGTATTCTTCTAAAGAAGAAGTATTCTCCTCCGACATGGAATTTTTTTAAAACTACTTCTTCTTCTGTTTGGCATCTGACTCATCGTACCCGTACTGTTCTAAGGCGACTAAAGGTAAGAACTGACAGTGCGGAGACCATCTGGCATGTTCAATGTAAGCTGAGTCGGTAGGCTCCCATTGGTGAAGTTTCACACCGCAACTGAAACATTGAACTTTATCTCCTTATCCCGAGTAGATAAATCCAGATCTAGCTAAACCTTCCGGTTTAGGACCTTCTAGATATTTTGGCCACTTGTCTTTGAATGACTCGAGACGACTTTCATACTTGGAATAACCAAGTAAACTCACAGGTATTCTGACATGCGAATATGGGCCCACATTGACCTTGTTGTCATTAACGTCAATACCAGTTCCTTTAGTATTTCCAGTAAAACATAAAGGTCGTACTGCATCTTTAGTGGGTGGCCGATGAGTGGTGGTGAGACTTGGAGAGGGTCTTGAATCCAAGATGTTACAAGCTACGGAATCCTTTTGAACGTGTGAATCGGGAATGCCAAACCGTACAGAATCCGTTTCATCGCATGGTACTGCATCACACTCCAAGTCGTGATGATAGTCCTTGGAGTTCACACTACCACTAGATTTCTCCCTTGGTAATGGTGGTGGGTGGGTGGCAGTTTGAGTACTCTTATTGAAGTTTGGTGGAAGGATGACAAAATGACTCATCTTCTTGCTTGGTTAACGTTGAAAGTCAGAATGAAGGGTTAGGTTTGAAAGGGGTTCCTTTTTTATACCTGTCGACTGTACCATCCGAAAAGTATTGTAATGTGATCGGTGGAAACGCTAAAGAAAGGTAAGCACAGTTTGGTGACCATCTGGTATGTTCCAGGAGAGCTGATTTCTTACAATCCATACGAATAGTGACACCACAACTAAAACACTGTACTTTGGTTCCCTGTCCAAAGTAAACAAATCCTGCTCTGGCTAAAGAGTAGGAAGTAGGTAATCCATTTTTTCCTAAGTTTTTTTTCCTTTTTTGGATGTGCTCCATCGATGAGGACAATAACAATAGTCAGGCATGTGTTTAGGCCAATTTTTGAAAGTTTTCAAGCGACTGGTACACTCACAATAGTCAGGCAAGGCCAATGTTGAAGTCATCTTTTTTGGTGTTGTCTTTTTTTCTGTTCAAGACGGTTTCCTTTTTTTTTTATACTCCAAATCAGCGTGTCCGTAAGGTAAAGTCGTGTGATCTGGAAGTCTCACTCGTTTTTGGTACACAATACGATACACTTTTTGAACAGGTCGAGTCACGATTTGATGATTAGGTAGTCGTACAATCTTGTGGGGTTCTAACGTGGGTACTTGAAAGTCTTCCACTTGTCCAGACAGTAAAGCATTTTTCAAAACCTCAAAGTTAACCACTTGGCTGGTTAGGGATGCCTGCTTGTTGCAACAGGAGTTCTGCTTCGTTTCGTTGTTTGGCTCCGTCCGACTGTCGAATGTTATTCCAGGCTCTTTTCCATTCTTTGCTCTCGTTCTTGTTGGCATACGTTCGCCCCACCACAATAGCCCGAGCCAAGCACATCTGGTCTTGAGTATTGTCGATTTGGACGACACTGCGTTTGGTACTTCGAATATCGTCCACCAGTAACGGTTTCCTACTTCGTCCACTTCCTCAAGGAGGGGAAACGTGAGTCAAGTAAAGTGTGGCCTTTCCATCGGTGATGGTAAACTTGTCGTTCGATTGTTGAACATGTTCTATTTTGGACATGACTTTGTCTGGCGTTAATTCTGCCGGGGTGCTGAACTCGATCCAAACAGGACTCTTCAAATTGTCATGATGAATGGCCAGTCTCAATCGATCGTCTTCTTTGGCTCCAAATTGCCGTTTCAAGTTCATTAAGACAGAATCCCACAAATCGCTAATGAACCCCGCCGCTTTCTCGGGAGGTACTTTGGACTTGAAATCTTTAAAGTGAACAGTGTGAGTGTAAGCTGTAGTTTTAAATTTTCGAGAAGTTATTTTTTCCGTCTCTCGAATCCGATAGTAATTTTCAGGAGGAGCCAAGGTAGTAGGTAGTGTTTTTTGATCAGGGGTTCTGGTAGTGGATTTTGTTTTGGGTGGATTAGAAGGTGGTAAGGTTTCAGGTTCACTCATCTCCTCTTCGAAGTCACTAGCAATGACTTGAGCTAGTAGTTCATCTAGCGGTGTTTCAGGCGGTACGGAATGTCTTAGTCGTCGTGGCCTCTTTGTTTCTTCTTCTTCTTCTTCTGGTTTCTCATGGCTTCGGCGTGATCTTTTCATCTTGAAGTTTACTTTGAAACTGATTCAGTTTCACCCAGGGAACCTATATATATATAGACCTTCTTACCCTCAGAATCACTAGTCGTGATTGAACTTTCAAACTGTGAAGATGGAAAAGTACTGCGCTCGAGATAAAAGTCAAAATACTGGAATTGAATTGAATAAGTATGTTCATAAGGTGTATGATAATTATGCTGCTGACATACTTGGTAATGTCTATCATATGAAGTATGGAAGGAAAGTCAAAGGAAATTTGAATTCATTTGGATTGATAAAGATTAAGGTTACTGGTAAGGAAGGAAAGAGGAAGAAACAAACAAATCTAGGGAGATTTGTCTTTGAAGCGGTGAATGGAGTGGATCTACCAAGACAGAGTGAAGTGGTACATCTCAATGATGTACTTGATGATGATAGAATAGAAAATCTTCAAGTGATGACTGCTAGTGAACGAACATGTTTGCATAAACATGTGAAGAATGATAAAGAAAGAAGGAGAATTAATTTTGGAAGTGATAGAAGTGTGTTGTGCCAGTTTGTTGGTGAGACAGAGGAAAGAAGATTTGAAAGTATGGAAAAGGCTGCTGAATATTTTGATTGTGTTTCATCAAGTGTCTACTATTGCTGTACTGGAATTTGTAAATCGGTCTTTTCGAAGAAGTTCCAGAAAAGATTTCAAGCTAGATGGGAAGAGCCAGAGAAGAAGAGTCAAGGAACTAGTGGATTTGTGAGACCTGTGAAATTAACTGACTTGAATTCAGGATTATATAGTCGGATGGATTCCATTCGTGATGTGGCAAGGTGTTTTGGATTAGATCATAGTAAAGCTTACAAGATTTGTAAAAAAGAGCGGTGGATTCGAGATGATAATGAACATTTTATTAAGTTGGAGTTTATCAATGAGAGTCCAGAAGAAAGTTATGAGAGAATTGTAGACAAGAATCTTCCTGAAGTGTCAGAACAATAAGAGAATGAAATGGTAAATATGGAAGTGTATTGAACTGTATTGGACTTATATGAAATTGTTTTATTACCACGAGTAACATAATGTATATACATTGAATAAAATATAATTATTATTATTGATGTATATATCTGAATGGTGTTGTGTGGTTTGTTTTTTACCCACCACACCAAATAAAAACACTTTCCCTCTCTTTCTATCGATCTAAAATTGGGAGGAAACAAATAGACTACAGCACCAACAGCAGCAGCAGCAAAGACAACAACAACAACAACAACAACTTTTGCAGTCCATCAAATAAATTTTTTTTTTTTAAAAATGGATTGCATATTTGTGGTGTGTGTTTTGATATAAACAAAATTTAAAAAATAAAAAAATGGTTGTGTAGTGTGTGTAAATTTTGTGTTTGATATATAAAAAAATTTTAAAAAAGTAAAAAAATGGATAGTGTGGTGAGTGTTTTGATATAAACAAAATTTAAAAAATAAAAAAATGGTTGTGTAGTGTGTGTAAGTTTTGTGTTTGATATATAAAAAAATTTAAAAAAGTAAAAAAATGGATAGTGTGGTGAGTGTTTTGATATAAAAAAATTTAAAAAATAAAAAAATGGTTGTGTAGTGTGTGTAAGTTTTGTGTTTGATATATAAAAAAATTTTTAAAAAGTAAAAAAATGGATAGTGTGGTGAGTGTTTTGATATAAACAAAATTTAAAAAATAAAAAAAAAAATTTCCATTTTTTTTCCGGATTATTTTCAGTCTCCGCTAACGTCCGGTACAATTTCGGATGTTTAGTGTTACTTTTAGTCTCAGCCAATTTTTTCCATTTTTTTTTTCCGGATTATTTTCAGTCTCCGCTAACGTCCGTTACAATTTCGGAATTTTAGTGTTACTTTTAGTCTAGGCCATTATAATCTAATGTTCCGGATTTTTTCTAGTCAACGCTAAAGTCCGTGACGGTTCCCGAAGTTTAATACAACATTTAGTCACGTCCATTTTAGTGTTATTATAAGTTAGTTCCCTTGATCAAAGCTATTTATAACATAGGTACAATATATGCAAATTTACTGACACCTCCAACATGATCTGAGGTATAGGTAATGCTTTATATATAACTCTAGGCTATATAGATATAGCCACTAGGCAGAAGGTCACTTACACACGGCGTGTTGGATAGTGTAGTGTGGGGTGTTTGGATAGTAGATGACGTATTAGGACCACCCTTTATCAAGAAAGATTAATTCTATTCCCTCCCACTCCCCACACTCCCGCCATGTTAAACTCCCGTACGTAGCCAGAGTACCCCACCATGTTAAACTCCCGTACGTAGCTGTAGTGCCCCCGCCATGTTAAACTCCCGTACGTAGCTGTAGTGCCCCATTTGTAGCTATTTACCCCCATCCTACTACTACTAATAATGTTATAAACCTTGGTACTTTCAATTCTGTAAGTATAGATATGTACAACTAATAATGTTATAAACCTTGATACTTTCAATTCTGTAAGGATAGATATGTACAACTAATAATGTTATAATTCTTTACTTGTGGACTGGAGAAAAGCATCATAAACCTGATATCAACACTGATTGAAGTTCCTGAAGTTGACAAAGGAAGCAATAATTACAAAATGTAAAAACATAATGACGAACAATTGGTAGATCATTATTTGCATAGCCTATTACAAATATTACGAGAAAGTATTGTGTTACAGTGGCAAAAGAAAAAAATGAGATTTGTCTTAGATGCTTCTGTTTCATGCAGCCACGCCAGCTTGATGATTGTCTGAATGAAAATATTTAATAGATTGTAAACAAATATATTTATTCAACGCACCATATTTACACGGTCATTTTCAGTGCTATTTCTATTTTCTATGATGTTCTACATAAAAACTTTGATAGCAATAACATAATGCTCATGGCAGAAAATTAGATATCACTGAAAAATGGATCTCGAATATAGACAGAATACACATGCAATTATTACAGATAGTCAACTTATTTAAGACGATGACTATTAAATAGCCATTAAAATCCCTAGTATTTGGTACAGAAACATTACCGAAATTGACTTCCTAAGCTCTAATTTCATGCTTGCAAAATATAATAATAAAGCAAGAAAAGAGTAGTTCCACCCAATTCCACTCATTTCTACACAAGATAATATCTTTAGAGATTACTAACTCAGTTGATATATGTATTTCGCAAAAGTTAAAACCTTTTACACTCAAACGAGTTTCTTTAACTGAATTAAAGAATAATCCTTTTTTGTTCTGCATTATAAATGATCATGATTGGCGGTTAATTTGGCTTTTACAAAGAAAAGTAATACAGAAATAGTGTGATTGAATGCCATTCAGCTCCAAATCTTACTCGAACATATTTTGAGCAGTCAAAAGGCTGCATTTGTCATATTCGAATAATATTTCAAAATTTGGAGTAAAATGTGTGACTCGAAATGTTCAGTAAGGTTTTATGACGGAGCAGCCAGAATAAATTCCAAGTGGAATTGATAAACTTTTCTCTAGAAAAAAAGTATCAATTGTGAAATAGCCAGGTATTGAACATCATGAGCTGGAAAATGTTTGTCTGAAATATCATAGGTTATTGTAGTGATGGTTGACTAAAGTCTTAAGTTGCAATGATAAAACACAAATGCAACATTTTATGACTACATAATTAAAGCACATTTAGTATTATGTAGTGTTTGTATTATGACCTCCTTTTATTCATCACTTCAAGACATTAAAACATCGGCATGAACCAATTGAAACATGGCTTCTTCGAAGAGACAACACTGAGACAAAAGTATTTATTAAAGTGCTATAGGTTTACTTTAGATATACTCTAGGACTTTATAATAAGCAGAATAAGTAAGAATCTTTGTGTATCCGATCGCAATTGTTACTGATTAAATCTTACAGGTAATATCATAATACATGTATTTCCTTGAGCATCAATAACCGATGCAAAATCCCCTTTTAGCAAATAAGTCATGCACTATCCCGATGTGCAGATGTGATCACTGAACATCTGACCCAGTGCAGATCTAGGCAAAAGAGCCAATCAATTATTAAAATTGTCATTACATAGCAATAGTGGTCACGAAATTATTAATGTTTCATAACTTAGTTCACAAATCAGTACTCGGTCAGCACTTAAAACTAAAATACCAATGTGTATACATAATCCTTTTTTTTTCGTACTTTTCATAAGTGGAGAAATATTCATATAATAGCCAATGAAGATGATTTGCGGAGAAGAACTTGTTTAACAATTCTGCTTTTTGTATGTATTCAGTTATGTTTATTGCTCTCTTGTATAGACAGTTATGTTTATTGCTCTCTTGTATACACATTTATGCTCATTGCTCTCTTGTGTACACAGTTATGTTCATTGTTCTTTTGTATATACAGTTATGCTCGGTGCTCTCTTGTGTACACAGTTATGTTTATTGCTCTCTTGCATACACAGTTATGTTCATTGCTCTCTTGCATACACAGTTATGTTTATTGCTCTCTTGTATACAGAGTTGTGCTCATAGCTCTCTTGTATAGGCCTACACAGTTATGTTCATTGCTCGCTTGTATACACAATCATACTCCTTGCTAGCTTGCATACACAGTTATATATTTAGGTCTCACTGGGCATTTTTTTTTTTTTTTTTTTTTTTTGTGAATTTTCATCGGACGATGACAGATTGCAGAAAAAATTAGAATAGGCCTAATTTTACATTAAAGATACAAATAAAAACTAATCAATGATTTTTGAGGAAAGCATGCTTGTAAGATTTTGATTAAGGCATTCAGGTTAATTCCTTGTACAAAGTGATAGCTTTTACACAGAGCCAGCATTAACCCCAACCCCTCTTTTTTAGTGTTTATTTTCGAAAGCAAGGGCTATTTTGAATATTTCCTCTGACAAGGCGCCTCAAACAAACAATATGTACCCTATGCTTGCTTGAAGTTCACTGTTATTATAATAAATTGGCATAGCTCTCATTACTCCTCAACCATCTCGATTTTGATATATTTACATCTGTAGCAGACATACATAAATACGTAAACCAAGTTGGCCGTTCATTTGAAGTCCAAGTTACGCATCTGATCTCCGGTGCTAGTATAACTGTCAAAGGTAGTCACCAAACAAACCAATCCATTTTCAAGCTTATCTCAAAGTAAATGTAAACCAAATTACAGATTTAGTTTATGCGTGAATGTATAAACACAAGGTTCGTGCTTATCAGGTTCATACCGTCTACCTTAAAAATTAGGGAGCGTCAAATACGAAACTATCTAGTGAAACCTTAGCGCAAGGCGTAGGGATGCAGAAAGATGGCGCCGTGTTTCGCGGAGTTGACTAAGCAGTATGGTCTTTACAGCAAACACATGTTATTAATTTAAATCAGTTTGTCCTCCTAAGACTTGTTTTACCATATTGCTTATCTTTGTCTATTATAAGCTTCTTGGATCATGGTCACGACAAACGAAATTTGAAGAGCAGGGTTCAAACGGGTTTGTTAGACTGGATGCAGACTGTATGATTGTAAATGTTAAAAAATAAAGTTTTATATCCTACAATAGACATGGAATTTTATTTGTCTGCTGATAAGTTGTATATTCCGCGGACGAAGTGCTTGTTTAGCTTGAAAAGTTGGTAAACTGTTGTTTTTTTTTTTTTTTTTTTTTTTTGTTGCGCCGTTATAATTTTGTTTTCTCGCTCTCTCTCTCTCTCTCTGCATATATATATATATATATATATATATATATATATATATATATATATATATATATATATATCACCAGCATTGTCTGTATTTACTGATAATTAAAGTAGCGAAAAAGGACAAGAGAAAGCTTATCCAATTATTATGCAATGATTTTCTTATTCAATTCTTACATGCAATTTACCCATCTAAAGTTAGGGTAATGTTCATTACAGTAAAGCTTATCAAGATTAAACTGTTAATTCTTTATACCATTAACATTTCCTTAACTAACCCTACTTTATTTTCCTGCTACAGCAGCAGTAGTTTAATGTTTGTTACCTGCAAATCAGCATTGTTCACATTTGCTAGCCAATCCTTAACCAGGTATATGAACCATCACTTTATCTGAAACTAAAGAAATTGGCTCTTCAGTATACTAAAAAGCTATCATATAGTCCATCTAATCCCCATATGATGTTGTCTTTAGACCCAAATACCAAACTTTGTATGTTCAGAAACCAAATTTCATTCAACCTTTTGGCACCCGAATTCCTCCTCATAGATACAGCAAAAATCAATGTTGGAAATACTGCAAAATGTGCCAAAATCGTCACCTTGGTTATCCCCCACTCCAATAGTATTTGATCTTTGAACATTAAAAATGTCCTCAACAAATCCTCACGTTTGTTCGGAGTAAATTCAATGAACTAAGATCCCCCTCTGGTGGCCATACGTTCCTGTATACAGACGGTTTGAAAGATGGAGACAAGGTTGGAGCTGACGTTGCAACACTCCATGCCACCATCTAGAGCCGGTTACCGGATAAAGCCTCCATTTTCACTGCAAACATTATAGCCATACTCAAATCTTTGAACTACATTGAAACCTCTCGAAAAACAAATTTCATCATCTTTTTCTGACTCCATATCCACTCTGAACACTTTGAAAACCTTAGATTTCACAACCTGGTAATATCCCAGATCTTAAAGAAACATGCTTTGTTCATAAAATCGTAAAAAATGTAGTTTGTTTGTACTGTTGACTGCCGAGTCACATTGGTATTAAAGGTAATGAACAGGAAGATAAAGCAGCCAAAGCTGCCCTGCTGTCACACCTTTCCGAATGCACGATTCCATTGTTACGACTCTAGTTCTTGAAATGTGTAATAGAAAGAAAGTGAAACCAATACAATCAAGTAAAATCAACAAGCAATTTATTTCCAGACAATTAAAGTGAAAATTCAAACGACTCTTACAATTTGTGAGTGAAATTCCAAATAATCCTAAATGTTCTAATCACAAGTCCAAAATAATAGAATGTTCCGAATGAATTCCAATAGCCTTGAATCTCCTAATGTACCGCAAAGAAGTAATTCAGAATGTATTTTAATGAGTTCAGATAAATCCCAATATCATGAATTAATCCAAAAGTCAATGGGCAATTCAGTATTTCCAATGAATATTGTAAAAAAGTAATTCCTCACAAACTATATCTGATTTCAACAACACAACTGTAATTACTAAAATAGATTCCTTACAGACTGATCTTTAGAACCGGAATTCCAGAACAGGAATGAACAGGAATGAATTTGTTTACCAAAATCTGTATATAAATAGACATGCCTACATGCCCTACGTCAGAACATGGGTAATTCCAACGGAAAAATACTGGTCTACCTGACATATGTCACAAAAGTCTAATTGTGAAACATCTATGAAAATACTGGCCTACCTGACAAATGTCACAACTTACAAGCATGGACAAAAGTTAAGTATGTATTTTCAAATAACCGTAAAACTTACGACCATAATCAAAACTTAAGTTTGTAAACATCATCCATTAAACATCTCCTCATAAAGAAAAAGAAAGATTTATGAAATAAAGCTTTCTTTTAAATATGCATCTGATACTATAATAATCAAAATTACATAGGAAGATGTCTTATAAATGACACTCAACCTAATTACACAAAAAAGGCAATATAGTATGCGTGAGAGTGCATCTGCAATCAAATTATCCTTTCCCCTGATGTGTCTAATGTCAATGCTGTATTCTTGCAGTATTAAACTCCATCTCAACAATCTCCGATTTTTATCTTTCATTTTGTTAATGAAAGTAAGGGGATTGTGATCACTGAATACAATAACCGGAGAAAGAGCCGAGGTAACATACACTTGAAAATGTTGTAAAGCCAATATAAAAACCAAACATTCCTTCTCAATTGTGGACTCATTTTTCTGGTGCTTGTTTAGATGTTTAGAAAAATAATACACAGAATGATCAACATCATTTTTATCCTCTTGAATCAATACTCCACTAATCCCTACATCAATTGTATCAACAGACGTTTTAAAATAATTGGCTGAAATTTCGTGCTGAAAGAACTGGTGCATTCTTAAGCATGGCCTTTAATTTATCAAAAGATTCCTGATACTGGTCAGACCAATGAAACTTGGATTTCTTACTCAACAAATTTATCAGAGATTCAGCAATTATGGAAAAAGTTGAACAAAATTTCAGATAATATACAGCAATACCTAAAAATCACATCCGTTGCTTTTTACAAACATGTACAGGGAATTCAGAGATAGCCTTGGCCTTATCTTCTACAGGTTTAAGTTTACCTCGTTCCACAATATGTCCTAAAAATGTGACACAAACATGGTAAACCTCACCTTTGCTTAAATTATTCGTCAGATTTGCATCACTGAGTCGATCGAAGAATTTCCGAATGGTTTTCAAGTGATTTTCCCAAGTGTCGCTGTAGATAATGACGTCATCGATGTGTGCGCTACAGTTATCTAGACCAGATCTTATCATGTTCATAAGACGCTGAAATGTCACGGATAATTTTTCATACCAAAAGGCAACACTTTATATTGATAAAGCCCATCTGGAGTTACAAATGCTGAAATTTCTTTTGCTCTTTCCGTGAGTGGAATTTGCCAGAATCCTTTTAAAAGGTCAAATTCGGTCATATATTTCGCATTTCCAATGTTATCAATGCAATCATCCATTTTTGGCATTTGAAATGAATCCGTTTTGGTGACACTGCTGACTTTTCTATAATCAGTACATATGCGGAATGTATTATCTGGTTTAGGCACAAGAATACATGGTGAACTCCAGTTACTTTTACTTGGTTCTATAAAAGCATTCTCCAGTAAATACTGAATTTCTTTTTTCAAATATTCCTGTTTGAGAGAATTAATCCTGTAAGGATGCTGTTTCACAGGTGTAGAATCTACTATGTCAACGTCATGATATAATTTTTTTGTTTGTGTTAGAACATCGGGAAACAAGTGCTCATACTCATGTAATAGCTGTTTTAGTTCACTTCTTTTCTTTTGTTGTAGCTGTGACAATTTCTGGTCCAGATTGTTTAATATTTCTGAATTCCGAAGTTTGGTTAAACCAGAGTCACTACAGTCAGATTGTATTCCATTGTTTACATCGTCACTGTGTGGGATAGGTGCAACCAAACTGATTGAATAATTAACTGTGCTATCTCTGTCAAAATACTCCTTCACCATATTTATGTGACAAAGTTGTTTCTGTTTCCGCCTCCCAGGAGTGTTAAAGATATAATTTAAGGCGTTTACTTTCTTTTCAACTGTATAAGGACCATAAAATATAGTCCGAAGGGGATTTTGAGGTATGGGAAAGAGAGTCAAAGCTTTCTCACCAGGCTTAAAACTCCTTTCCTGTGCATTTCTGTCATATCTTAATTTCATATATCACCGATTAGTTCTTGCTACTTCACAAGCCTTTGACACCTTTTATTTGAAATCAGAGACATAGTCAAGAAGATTAATCTCTGAATCTTCATTTTAAGGTAGTTTCTCTTTCAATAACTTCAACGGTCCATGGACAGCATGTCCAAAAGCCAGTTAAAAAGGACTGACACCCAATGATTCTTGAACTGATTCGCTAACAACAAACAACAACAAATGAACACCCTCATCCCAATCCTTTCCTGTATCAAAGCAATATGACCGAATCATGTTCTTCAAGGTTTGATGAAACCTTTCCAAAGCCCCTTGACTTTCAAGGTGATAGGCAGAAGATTTAAACTGTTGGGTGCCTAATTCATGCATAACTTGTTGGAAAATTCCAGACATAAAATTTGACCCTTTATCCGACTGGACAGATTTGGGAAGGCCAACAAGTGTAAAAAAAACTATTAAAAAAAACTTTACAAAAGCTTTCACACTGGGTATAGTTTTAATATTTCTCAAAGGAATTGCCTCTGGAAATCTTGTAGACGCACACATTATGGTCAACAAGTATTGGTTGCCTGACTTGGTCTTAGGCAAGGGACCGACACAGTCCACCATTATTCTACTATATGGTTCGTCAAATGCAGGAATAGGTTGCAGATGAGCCTTAGGTATCTTCTGATTGGGTTTTCTTACGATTTGACAAATGTGATAAAATCTGCAGTATTTAGAAACATCACATTTAAGTTTAGGCCGATACAAATGATTCAAGATCTTGCGATAAGTCTTACTGACTCCTAAATGACCAGCCAAAGGAGTTGCATGGGCTAGACTAAAAAGTTCCTGTCGATATGACTTAGGAACGACAAACTGATAGCTCACTGACCACTCGTCACCAGCGGGTACTTCAGGTGGTCTCCATTTTCTCATAAGGACCCCATTTTTCACAAAGTAACAATCTGACACTTGTGTGACTTCAGATTCACTAATAGACCTCTGAAACAAACAGGAGATATCGGGATTTTGTTCCCATTTGACAACGAGTGATTGTCTTTTGTCACCCTGATTAGAATAGATAGAATGAGTTGTAAAAAGAGGACCACTGTGATCAATACCTTTTAATTGATCAATGCCGAAGGAAAAAGTTACCTCATCAAAAGACTCACCAGTAAATGTGACAGCTAAAGGAATAATTTTCTAATCAACTTCATTCTCAAGAGCTCTTTTGTGCCATAGATCTGGTAACTACACAAGCATGACACAAATGAGGGATTTCAATCTCAATATGATCAACTCTTGGATCCAAACAGGGCTTGTCAGTTACAAGTGAATTAACCACGACATTATCTCCAGCTAGGTCATTGCCTAGTAACAAATTGCTACCTTCTATAGGTAAAGAAGTCACTGCCCCAGCAAACACAGATCCTGAAAGTAAGTCTGATGCCAAATTGACACAATGGAGAGGAACATTTTCAAAGCCGCACTCTACACAAGTATAAGAACAATTTAACTAGAAGAAGACTTCTCAGACAGAGGCAAAGTACCTGATAACAAAAGACTCTTAGAAGCTCCCGTTTTGCTGGTCAAGATAGGTCTTGACATCAATATGGATGCACCTCTTGAACTCTTCAATTTTTACAAGCTGTCTGAGGTTATCGTAATCTTGATCAACCTTCATAGCTGAGCACCACCTATCAAATAGTTGTTCTTTTTCCCTTGCAAATTCGACATGAGTTTGTCCAGTTTCTTTTCCATAATTCCTAAACATTTGACGATATACATCAGGTACCAGCTCATAACCCTTCAAGATGTTCTCCGTAACCAGATCATAATCAGTACTTTGTTGTATCGATAGTGCAGTGTAGACTTCAATAGCTTTGCCAATAAATACACTTTGTGGTAATGAAGTCCAATGCTCTCTGGGCCATTTCAAGTTTTCAGCAATTTTACTCAAAGCGAATAAAGTATTTTTCTACTTCTTTTTCCTGAAAAGTAGGTACTAACCTAATATATCGGGCAACATCAAAACCTCAACTTGTGTGTAAAGCGGGGGTGGGGGTGGGGGGTGGGAGGGGGCTCCGCTTGCCAGTTTTTAATTGTTTTAATCTATATTGCAGTTCCCTTTCTTCTTTCTTTCTTTCTTCTCTCTCTCTCTCTCTCTCTCTCTCTCTCTCTCTCTCTCTCTCTCTCTCTCTCTCTGCATCTGCCACTCCTTTATTTTGTCTCTTCTTTCTCTCTCTGCGTTTGTATTTCCATCATTTATTTTTGAAGCAGAACCTTTCTGAATTCCAATTCCATTTGGTTTTTAAGCTGTAATTCCGTTAATTTCCTATCAAAACCATATACAGACTTTCCAATCAAACCCAAAGCAATATTATCCAAAATATCCTTTCCTCCTAAATACAGAATAAAAATAGACTTTATCTCTTGTTTTGTGAAAGATGCTTTCGCTTCAGAAAGATCATAATGTCTGGCAAGCTCAAGCAACTCATCCTTTTTCATAGACTCTAACCACTCCTGAGTTGTAACGTTGTAAATGATTGTTGGTTTCACTAAAGATTTCTCAAATGTGTGTAAAATTAAAATCTTTACTTGGGACAATAAAAATTCCGAAACAAATTCAATATAAATTGTAATTTAAAGAAATTCACATCCTGGACGAGTCCCCAATTTCTGTTACGATTCTGTCTTAAAATATGCAACAGAAAGAAAGTGAAACCTATAACGTCAAGTAAAATCAACAAGCAATTTATTTTGAGACAATTAAAGTGAAAATTCAAACGACACTTACAATTTGTGAGTGAAATTCCAAATAATCCTAAATGTTCTAATCACAAGTCCAAAATAATAATGTTCCGAATGAATTCCAATAGCCTAGAATCTCCTAATGTGCCACAAAGATGTAATTCAGAATGTATTTGAATGAGTTCAGATAAATCCCAAAATCATGAATTAATCCAAAAGTCAATGGGCAATTCAGTATTTCCAATGAATATTGTAAACAAATAATTCCTCACAAATTATATCTGATTTCAACAACACAACTGTAATTACTAAATTAAATTCCCTACAGACTGATATTTAGAACCGGATTTCCAGAATTTGTTTACCAAAATCTGTATATAAATACACATGCTTACATGCCCTATGTCACGTCAGAATATGAGTAATTCTAACAGAAAAATGCTGGCATACCTGACATATGTCACAACTTACAAGCATGGACGAAAGTTAAGTATGTATTTTCAAATAACCATACAAGTTACAATCATAAAAATTTAAGTATGTAAACATCATACATAACACCATATACGGACTTCGAATATTACATAAATCGTCATATTTTATATACTTCACAAAATATGTGTATTGACAACTCCACAAGCAAGATTCGTAACATCTTACACATCAATGGAAGGTGGTATTCTTCATATAGAACAAATATGAGGTGGTATTGTGCCGATTGCATATAGGACACACATACCTGACTTATGCATACCTCCTGAAGGGTGAACCTCGACATGAGTTGCATACCATTCCCAGTGTCCACTGACAGTGGAACACATTCTTTTCGAGTGTAAGGACTTCCACCCTGTGAAACAGAAGTTTCTTGATATATAATATAAAATGGTGAGCCTATATTTTGAGGATTTTATATTTTTACCTTCATGATTTATTTCATTTACATTCAACGGAATTTTAACATCTTTACGTTTTATCTTTTATCTTTTAGTTCTTCATGTTTACATTTATTTGCAAGGGTTTGTCTTCCTGAAGTTTTTTATTTTTGGTGTGTGTGTGTGTGTGTGTGTGTGTGTGTGTGTGTGTGTGTGTGTGTGCAGTTCTTCATGTTTACATTTATTTGGAAGGGTTTGTCTTAATGAAGTTTTTTATTTTGGTGTGTGTGTGTGTGCAGTTCTTCATTTTCACATTTTTAGAACTTTACTTTTAATTGGCACCATGTAGTAATTAGTGTGCTGAGGTGCCGTTAAATGCTAATACATGCATAAATACCTAACCGGGCTATTTTGTTTTATTTCTTGTAAGAATAATGCGAGTTCTTTTTGTTCTCACTGTTGGCAGAATCGATAAAAATAAACTTAACCCAACGCAGCTCTTTGTATGGAAACGTCTCTTAATTTAGATTACACTTTTCATAGTTTGCATTCGTAATTAAATAATTAGTCAAGTTGAAGAAGCCATGGAACCAGAGGCGAGGCATAAAGACTACTGATACGGATTATCAAGACTTCTATCGGAAGTTTAGTCTAGACTAAGTGACCTTTCTCAGACTGTGAACTCTAAATTAGTGACACTGCCTAATAATCGAATCCGCAAAAGGAAGTCGGTTGACGTTGCACTGATCAGATGAATTTCCTCTTTGCTGAAATTATTTGTAAAATTAGCATGCTTCGCAAAACGTTTCTGGGCATTTCATTTTAATAAATGAGCAGAGAATACATGACAAGTATTGTCGACTCGTAGCCTTCGGATTCCGTCAGTGGCGGCCCGAGGGTTCGAAGTGCTTTATGCTCTATGATCTCACAATAAAAACTCACATAGTGAATAATTTTCTGTAGCTTTATGCTTTATAATCTCACAATAAAAACTCACATAGTGAATAATTTCCTGTAGCTTTATGTTTTATGCATTATAATCTCACAATAAAAACTCACATAGTGAATAATTTCCTGTAGCTTTATGCTTTATGCTTTATAATCTCACAATAAAAACTCACATAGTGAATAATTTCCTGTAGCTTTATGCTTTATAGTCTCACAATAAAAATCACATAGTGAATAATTTCCTGTAGCTTTATGCTTTATAATCTCACAATAAAAACTCACCTAGTGAATAATTTCCTGTAGCTTTATGCTTTATAATCTCACAATAAAAACTCACATAGTGAATAATTTCCTGTAGCTTTATGCTTTATAATCTCACAATAAAAACTCACATAGTAAATAATTTCCTGTAGCTTCATGCTCTACAGGGACAAAAACTAAAATAGCTGATATTCAATGTAAGCAACAATAAAATTCTGGCTACAAAACAACACGAATCTGAGAACAAAACATGTACTATAATGATCAAGGAGCGACTTTAACGTCCGAGAACGCAAAGCAAATTGCCTCTTTGACGTGAATGACGATATTCTTTTTTTTTTTATAAAGAAAGGTTTGAATACAAAACTACCTATAAAATCCCAAGACAAATCTTAGACTCGCTGAAACAGAAATTACAAGTTACTGATAAAAAGAAAGCTTTAGATGGATTTAAACCAAAACTGATATAAAGTCAAATATGTATATAATATATACATGAACCCTCAAGATTCCTTAAGTTATCTATCGATCCCTTTCATTATTCATAAATTTAGTAATTCCATGATTTTCTAGATGAGAATAGAGTATCCTTATTGTGCTTGGATAGGTTAATATTATTCCAAGCATTCGCTGCTTTCATCTTACATGCCAAATCTTTTAATCGATCAATCGATCTCGAAATCCATTACGATGATATCATCACGATTTAGCATTCTAATACTCTGCACTGATTTCTACTTTACCACGTAACGCCTTTAATAGTTGCTGCATTCACCTGGACCATGCTGTTCCAAAGGTGGTCAAAATGTTTCCCTATGGTTAAATGATGGGTTAAACATTATTCTCAGGATATGTTTGCAAGTTTAACCAGCTGACAAAATTTAAGTAAATGAAATGGTTTTATTAACCTCAATAATCAATAACAATTCAGTCATTACGGATAGCAATAACCACTGTGTTAATTTGACCTTTGTATAAAAAACGGAACCCAATGGCTACGGGCGATGGGGGGCGCCGTCGGAAGCATTATTTTGTTTTGCAGCTGTAACGCGGGATTAGATGTTGTGGGGTCGGCAACTGACATAAAAACTGTTCTCTGTTGCAAAGTAATGGCGCCACTAAAGAGCATTGCCTACGGGCGCCTCGGTAGGTAGCTTTGAGTGTATGTTGAAGCAATACATGTAGCCTTGATTTTATGTTGAAGCAATACATGTAGCCTTGATTGTATGTTGAAGCAATACATGAAGTAGTTTATTGTATGTTGAAGCAATACATGTAGCCTTGATGGTATGTTGAAGCAATACATGTAGCCTTGATTGTATGTTGAAGGAATACATGTAGCCTTGGTTGCATGTTGAAACAATACATGTAGCCTTGATTGTATGTTGAAGCAATACATGTAGTCTTAATTGTATGTCTTGATTGTATGTTGAAGTAATACATGTCGCCTTGATTGTATGTTGAAGCAATAATGTAGCCTTGATTGTATGTTGAAGCAATACATGTAGCCTTGATTGTATGTTGAAGCAATACATTAGCCTTGATTGTATGTTGAAGTAATACATGTAGTCTTGATTGTATGTTAAAGCAATACATGTAGCCTTGATTGTATGTTGAAGTAATACGTGTAGCTTTGATTGTAAGCTGAAGCAATACATGTAGCCTTGATGGTATGCTGAAGCAATACATGTAGTCTTGATTGTATGTTGAAGCAATACATGTAGTCTTGATTGTATCATGAAGCAATACATGAAGTAGTTTATTGTATGTTGAAGCAATACATGAAGTAGTTTATTGTATGTTGAAGCAATACATGTAGCCTTGATTGTATGTTGAAGCAATACATGTAGCCTTGATTGTATGTTGAAGCAATACATGTAGCCTTGATTGTATGTTGAAGCAATACATGTAGTAGTTTATTGTATGTTGAAGCAATACATGTAGCCTTGATGGTATGTTGAAGCAATACATGTAGCCTTGATTGTATGTTGAAGGAATACATGTAGCCTTGGTTGCATGTTGAAACAATACATGTAGCCTTGATTGTATGTTGAAGCAATACATGTAGTCTTAATTGTATGTCTTGATTGTATGTTGAAGTAATACATGTCGCCTTGATTGTATGTTGAAGCAATAATGTAGCCTTGATTGTATGTTGAAGCAATACATGTAGCCTTGATTGTATGTTGAAGCAATACATTAGCCTTGATTGTATGTTGAAGTAATACATGTAGTCTTGATTGTATGTTAAAGCAATACATGTAGCCTTGATTGTATGTTGAAGTAATACGTGTAGCTTTGATTGTAAGCTGAAGCAATACATGTAGCCTTGATGGTATGCTGAAGCAATACATGTAGTCTTGATTGTATGTTGAAGCAATACATGTAGTCTTGATTGTATCATGAAGCAATACATGAAGTAGTTTATTGTATGTTGAAGCAATACATGAAGTAGTTTATTGTATGTTGAAGCAATACATGTAGCCTTGATTGTATGTTGAAGCAATACATGTAGCCTTGATTGTATGTTGAAGCAATACATGTAGCCTTGATTGTATGTTGAAGCAATACATGTAGCCTTGATTGTATGTTGAAGCAATACATGTAGCCTTGATTGTATGTTGAAGCAATACATGTAGCCTTGATTGTATGTTGAAGCAATACATGTAGCCTTGATTGTATGTTGAAGCAATACATGAAGTAGTTTATTGTATGTTGAAGCAATACATGTAGCCTTGATTGTATGTTGAAGCAATACATGTAGCCTTGATGGTATGCTGAAGCAATACATGTAGTCTTGATTGTATGTTGAAGCAATACATGTAGCCTTGATTGTATGTTGAAGTAATACGTGTAGCCTTGATTGTATGCTGAATCAAATGCACATGATCATAGAGCTGAATATAGAAAAATACAAAATAACATCAGACAATATGCACAAACATTTACTTTACCAAAAAACACATATTCCTTTCAAACAAAAAATGCGCTTGCTAATAATAATACATAATATGATTCTATCAGTAATCCTCTTCATACCGCTGTTTATCTTATAGCTGTAAGTTACGTCCGGTATTTCACAGAAATTAGTAATTAAGCCAACCCCGAAAGTAAGCATATTTTGAAAGTAAGCTCACCGATTCTTACAACGTTTTGCTCCCGACGGTAAGCGAGAACAAAAAATAAGTTCCCTAAATATGTTTGATGTATATCTTACATACATACAAGATTGCGTGTAGAGAGAGAAAAACTTATTTCTACATAGAAGAAGCACATATATTCTAAATAATATGTGAAGATCTATGTTAAAATCGTATATTTATTAGGGTAGAAGTAACAGATTCTTCATTAATATCGAATAAGATTCTTCTAATATAGGTACCTTTAGATACACCGGAACAATTTACCGACGTCCAGAGAATATTTTACTTGTAACCGAAAGACTTGTGGAAGCTAATTAGAGAAAGTTAAGGGAAGTAAAAAAAGAAATAAAGCGAATTATTTATTGCAAATGACATAGTTATAACTGATGACTAAAATAAGGCAAAAGCTCTGAAAGATTTCTTTTGTGAACAATCAAGTTTAAAAACCGAAATTTTACCCAAACTTTGCGAACCAGTCCTACGAGATTGATCTTATCCTGCTCTTGGTGTACATTATTACATAGTGGACGATTTCAATGACGTTTAACTAGGTTTATTGCCATCTTGCATCCAAAATTACTTCATCGTCAATGAGGTATCCACTGCCCTACATATTTAATATCTCCTTACAAACTTCAGTATTTCTAGATCATTGATATTAACAAATGTAGTGCCTATGCATAAGAAAAGTTGAATGAGCACCGTGTCTAACTATCGTCCTATATCTTTACTTTGTACTTTATCTAAAGTTTTAAGAAGTGTGTATATAAATATTTACATCGCTACATTATGCAACATGATGTAATTTCACATAATCAATCAGGTTTTTCAGTCTTTTTTTCAACGAAACATCACTTGACAGACATTTACAATACAATTTTGTTTTGCGTTAGACCATGGCAAGGAGGTTAGAAACCGTTTTCTTTTATATTAGCAAGGCTTTCGACAGAGTTTGGCATAAAGGGTTGCTCTTAAAACTAAAAAGTATTGGTATTTATGGAAATTTGTTATAATGATTTAAAAATTACTTGTTATCAATAAAACAACGAATTATTATTATTTCTGAATCCTCAGATCTCAGGCGTTTCAGTGCAGATGTTCCCCAAGGGCCGATTTTGGGACAGTTATTATGTTTAAATTTCATCAAAGATATTGTCGACGATATATACTCATCGATTAGACTCCTTGCTGATGATATAATACTATATATGATAGTAGATACTCAAATTTTAGCGATGAAATCTTAAACTTAAATATTGAAAAGATATACGAATGGTCCGGCCGTTGGGTGATTACATAATCCGGATGAGACTGAATCAATTCATTAGTAATATCATAAAAACGGAACCATAACCACCATCCTTTATTAAATATTACCGAAACAAACATACAAGAGGTAAATCAGCACAAACATTTGAGCATTATCTTAGATATTGATTTCACTTGGCACGCGCATATTAAATATATTTCTGATAAAGCATGGAAGAAATTAAACTGTTAAAAAGATTTTAAATTCAAACAGGATCGATTGTCTTTGGAAGATGTTTAAAAAATTTCATGTTTTACCAATTTGTGATTAAGCTGGCCACATTGGGGAAATTTGTACAATGCAGGAAAAAGAATAGAGAAATTAAATATCGAGATGATTAGAATTATAGCAGCTACATCGAAAGTGCATTCCCTGCATAACTTTACATTGAAACTAAGGGGGAACAGCTGACTTTTCGCCGTTGTAAGCATGCATTGATTGAGTAGTTTAAACTTTATAACGGATTAGTTCATGTGTATCTTCAAGATGTGATTCAACCTTTAGATACAGAATATGAAATCCACTCCACTCGATTTGGTCTTCAATGTATTGAACATGAAATCTACTCCACCCGATCACTCAACGTCATTTGGTCTACAAAATATAGAACATGAAATCCACTCCACTCGATCACTCAACGTCATTTGGTCTACAATGTATAGAACATGAAATCTACTCCACTCGATCAACCAACGTCATTTGGTCTTCAATGCATAGAAGAACAATATTCAATAATTCGTTGTTACCATCTATGATTCGTACATGTAACTCATTACCCGTAGAAGCAATAACATGTAACTCATTAACCGTAGAAGCAATAACATAGAGCCTTCTTGGATCAAGAAATAGAAATCATGTTACTATTACGTTAGTGATTGAATGTCACAGACAATGCATACTAGGGTAAGAAGAAAGTGTATTAGTTTAAATTATGATTTATATTTTATTCATGTATCTAATAATAATGCATTGTTCATGTGGTCAAATAGAGAAAACAAACACTTTGTTTTAGACTCGCATCAAATACACATTGTCATTTGATCTCGCTAAATTTTATTATTCAGCAGCCCTATTCGATCTAACGAAAATAACACGCAAATATTCTTGTATGTGCAACATTTCGTTAGGATTACTAAAAGATTTCAGTAGTCCATAAAAATCACAACCTTTAGCAAAATCTTTCTTGTTTGTTTGATTTTTTCCCCCAGTAGCAAATGCTATTATCGAAACTATTCCGCCTATACCTTTTTATTTCTTGTTTGTACTTTTTCTTTGTAACCGCTTGTACCAGCATCCAAATTTATGCTGTTATATTTTACTTTACTGTTGGGGAGACAGTGCTCTAATAAGCTCATGCATTCTATTGAAACCCCGAAATAGTATGTTTGTTCTTCCATTTGACAAAGTTTCTGATATATATATATATATATATATATATATATATATATATATATATATATATATATATATATATATATATATATATATATATATATATATATGGTTTAATCCCTGGAATGTTTTCGAGCGTATATCATACGCTGTTTAAGCCAACATTCTACCGTTAGGCATGACAATCTTTCTTTTAAATAACGGGACCAAATATAAAACAGGCAGTTGCAATCAAGCAACTTGAAGTGGTACCAATTTTCCTTGATTGCGGATTCATATATAGTCATCATTCAAAGGCCCCGGCTGTTAATGCGGTGAAGGCCCTTCAGAGCTATGATAAGTTGGACATATGACCAAAATATTTTCGACACCGTAGCATGAAAGGAATGAACATGTCGCATTTTTTTCAATTGTAAAAGCACTCAACATGTAGTATGTATTACCAGAGTTGCTTTCCCTGTCACAAGTGGAGATAATGATTTTTGTTTCTGCTGCCAGTCTCATGTGCCTTTATTGAAATCACGGGCTATCGTAATAAATAATTATGAAACATACAATTTTCAGCCTATATTATTGAGCCTTTTATGACTCACTCAATACTCTTAATACAAAAATAAAGTGAATTTTCTTTTTAAACTCCGATAAAACTATTGCAAAAAGACAATAAAAATTTCACAGCTTTAAAACATCTTTTACATATTTTCTGCCTCCCGGGGGTATTACACTCTAAAAAAATAAATTTAAACCCTAACTTTTTTGTAATATTTTGTCGTAATGGCAAAGATAGTACGAAACAACGACTGGAATTAAATACTTTCAGGAAGTTCTTTGTCCCATGGGGATTTAAATCTTCCTAAAATCTACACGTCCACTCTAATGTTGTCCAGGTTTCTACAGTGAAAATCTACATGTCCACTCTAATGTTGTCCAGGTTACTACAATGAAAATGTACAATAAAAAATCTACACGTCCACTCTAATGTTGTCCATGTTACTACAATGAAAATATACACGTCCACTCTGATTTTGTCCATGTTACTACAATGAAAATCTACACGTCCACTCTAATGTTGTATAGGTTTCGTCCTCTCCGTTTACATTTATTTTGATTTCAAGTGTTTTAGTAGATGGTAAAAAACATGGTAAATGAATTGATTTCCTGCTAGCTAAAGAAATATTAGCTATTCTGACATCATTTCACCAGCTTGACTGTTTCTACTTCGGTAGGATAAAAGGTTTTGACTTGTGATGCGGTAGAACGGATCCATGAAATGATCTTGACAAAACGCAGATTCATGTAGACGACCCGCTTTGTGATAAAATTAAAGTTAACCTTCATTTAAAAATCCTAATTAGGGAATTATTTAGGATAGATCATGATATAGGGATAAAGGCAACAAGGTGCACGCTGCATCTAAGATAAGGCCAGACTAAGTATACCATTGCAGAATTATGGAAATTGCTGTTTAATTGCATGCCATATTAGTTTGCACAGTGAGAGAGTCTGACCTGCGTGTGACAAAATCAGCAGAGATAGTTTAGTGTACGGATCCTAGCAATTTTACAAACTTTTTCTCATATAATCATAATGAATAAAATTAATTTTGCAGATGTATAATTCTTTTTATGTTGATACCAAACTACACAAAGCCATCCTCTGCAAATAACAGCTGGGTAAAAGGAAAGAATATGCATTATTAGAGATTTATGATATGTCTGGAAATTCGTTATTTCAAACATGCAGTCAAGGATATGATTTTAGGTATTTGCTCGTAGATAAGAAATGTAAGTGAAAATAAGTAACTATTGTGTTTATGTTATGTCAATTTACTTCCACATTTAGTCGAGCGGTGACGCTCTGAATCTTTTTAAATTCTGACACATAGAACTAAGAATAGGTTATTCAGTAACATAAATACGCATGCGCTTAATTTGAAGATGATATTGAGATTGTTAAATTTAATTTACTTTGGGGTCAAATTTAAATTCTTAAGCCAGGGACAAACTCAAGACTAGTTTGCTACAAGTTATGAAATAATTTCCACGTAAAAGCAGACTTTTAATATGAAATAATTTTGTTTCAAACATCGATTCGTATATTATTCATATAGTATTCATATAGTATTCATGAAATACATTCAGATTGTTAAAAAAATTAATTAGGTTTTGGACTGCATTATTGTCACTCAATAAACTTTAATACTTCGTTGGGGAAAATAAAAAAAAGTGTCACTGAAGTCAAATTTGGAAATTCAGTTCACCTTAATTCATCTCCGAATAACAAATAGCCAATTCTTTGTTTTCTTAAACAGTACGTAAAGACAGAACACGACATCCAATAAATAAAGTAAACCTAGTGTGTCTGCTATGGTAGACATATTGAGTTAACACTTTATTCAAATTACTTGTAGGGCGGAAATTGCTGGTGGTCCTCTGAAACAAAGACTCTGTTAAATTTGCAATGAAATTCTTACCCGCGAAGAGTGCACTTAAATTTGTATCTCAAATGGTATTGCATTGAAAGATTATCGGGGACATAATCATGAACAACTATAATTTTAGAAAATCTGACGAGCATAATTTTTTTATTAATTTCCTAAAATTCTATCCCTATAACACTCTGAAAGCTGGTTATGTGCAAAACAAATTTTTATATAGAAGGTCTGCGTTTAGTAGTTAGGGGGTAAACTTCTTCCCACATACCCACACGCAGACGCTATGCCCAATAAAGGGCAAATAAAACAAAAAGCGCAAGGAATATCAAACTATTTATAAAGTTTGACAAAATCACTCAAACAAAATTTGTTTTTAAAATTGACACACATTGAGCACCCGTCAGCATAACAATTTGATCTATTTAAAGCCCGTCCCCTGACACAAACAAAGGCTTTACAACGGGCCGTGCCCTCCATTCGGGGGCAGAGGGCAGCTGTTGAAGCAACTAAAAGTGGAAATAGAGACTTAAAGGGTTGAAAGACAAGGGTTGAGTGAAGGGTGTGGAGTATTACCCTAGAAACCCAAATTGGAACCACTTTTGAACACTTCGAAGCGGATTCAACCCATCTAATTATATCATCAAAATTATAATAAATACAAACCTCAATCAAAATTATCTGTTCAAAATTATTTTTCTTTTTCTTTCTTTTTTTATTTCTTTAAACCGGAAAATACACACTATATAAAAAATTGGGATGGACACGAAATAACAGACATAATAACCTTTGTATTCAGAAAAGGAAGGGGTATCTATGAAGCTGTAACCAGTTCTATGTGCTGGGGTGGAGTTTCGATATGTCCACAAATAGAGGTAGATGATGATAAACTGTTGCCTAGATTTATTGTTGTTTTGATTATTTTACCACCTCAAACTATCACAAATTGCGTACAATGCTGTAATTAAGGGTCAAAATTGCTGAATACAGTTATAGATATTTGCAAGCAATTGGATAAAAAAAAAATCAATATGAATTTTTCTCCAATATGAACATATTTTTTTACAGAATTATTTATAAAAATATAACTCGACCACATTTTAAATTAATAAATATTTTGAAGTAAGTTTTATATTTTTGGTGAAATAAAATCTAGCAGTGGCTAATCTTACCATATCAAAGTGTCCAAAACATTTGCCATTTATATACTATCAGAACGTATTGTGCAATATTGTAATGGTATTTTATATATTTAATGCAATAACTGTAAATTTAGCAATTTAGATTTTCATAAAAACACTTCCAAACTTAACTGCTAAGAATATAGAAACCCATAGCCTTCCAAATACCCTGTGTATCATAACCCATAGCCTGCCAAATATCATGTGTATTATAACCCATAGCCTGCCAAATATCATGTGTATTATAACCCATAGCCTGCCAAATACCATGTGTATTATAACCCATAGCCTGCCAAATATCATGTGTATTATAACCCATAGCCTGCCAAATATCATGTGTATTATAATTTCATTTCTTGTGAAAGCTATGTAAAACTTTATCTGTAAATTTAATTTATTGTGTTTTGTATCCTTGTCTGAATAATCAACGAATCCATCAATTTTTATTGAAGAAGTGACATAATAAAATTTCAAATTGCTAAAATAAAGCTCATGATTTATTAGTTTGTTTTATCCATGTGTAATGAACGCACAGATTATTTTTAAAATATTGTAACTTTTTTACAATTGTTTTCTCACTGTGCTAAGTACAAATAAATTGCCAGGGTCATGCAACTTCTGGTTTGCTTGCGCATGCAAACTATAGATGCATCCTTGAAAAACAATCAAACATGCTATCATATGATAAATCAAATTTGTACAATATACTATTTTAAAAATATTTCTAAAATGAAATTATCATAAATTTCCAATAGCGTGAATATAAGACACTTAATGTATGGTATGGGTTTATGAACGTCAACCCTAGATCGTTATACAATTTAGAGCGGAGAAGGGTGAATTTGAGGGTAAAAAAACTGATTTTGTCCAACTTAATCAGTGTGTACCTGAAGGAAAGTTGAACTAAATTTGATATACGGTATTGGCATGTGTCTGTAAATTTAGCCATCTTTAATTAAAAGAGAGACAAAATTCTGCACTCAACTTCTTCTCGATAAAGGTGGGAGAAATGGGCAAAAATTAATAGTAACCTAGCATCAGGTCCTTTCAAGTTTTAATACTAATTTTGATATCCTGTCAAGTATAGGCATTATTCTGATAATAATATAAAAAATATTTGTAAAAAAACAACAACAAAATACAACAACAAAAAACCTTGTATGGCACCCCTCTCCCCACAACAAGAATAACAACAACAACGCGTAGTAGAACATGACTAAACTTGACAGATAGCATCTAGACATCAAGACCTTTAAAATGTGTACAAATCAATCCACTCTCCATGCAGCATGGAAGACCTTTAAAATTTGTACAAATCAAGCCACTCTCCATGCAGCATGGAACACCTTTAAAATTTGTACAAATCAAGCCACTCCCCATGCAGCATGGAACACCTTTAAAATTTTTACAAATCAAGCCACTCTCCATGCAGCATGGACTTTGTAACTAAACAAGAAAACTTTTAATGATTGTTTCAAAAACTGCCCAACAGAATTTGACCAAATTTCACAGGTAGCATATTGGCATTAAACTTTTTAAAATGTAAACAATTGAGGCCTATTCGCTATCACGTGTAAAGCTGTTGTTTTTAATTAAAAGAAAATCAGCTTGTTATTAAACAGTGTTTGACAAAATTTTAATAAAATTTTACAGAGAGCATCCTTGAATCAATACCTCTGAAGTGTATACAGATATTGTTGCTCCGCCGTCAGATACGGACGCCATTTTACCTAAAAGGAACACAATATCACGAACAACAATATGAATAAATGTTACGGATGTCGTTCTAGCAGCAAGATCTTTAGATCTTTAAAATTTATATATAAAAACGATTCCAATTTGCAATCAAATATGACAGCTGTTACTGAAGATAGAAGAAGCTTTAAATGGTCCTTTCTCAAGAACCCCGCAACTTAATTTCACCAAATTTAATAGAAAAGACTCTAGTTATAAGACCTTTCCAACTCGCAGAAATTATGCCAATCTGCCATTGCAAAAGAGAAACCTTTAAACAACATTTCTCAAAATTCACTCAATAGAATGTAATTATATTTGACTGATAGTATTCTACAAGCTTGACAATTGGGTCGTCAAA
Organism: Margaritifera margaritifera; assembly: GCA_029931535.1. Classification (NCBI taxonomy): domain Eukaryota; kingdom Metazoa; phylum Mollusca; class Bivalvia; order Unionida; family Margaritiferidae; genus Margaritifera; species Margaritifera margaritifera. The sequence continues at coordinate 272,938 of JAQPZY010001162.1, read as the reverse complement.
ACAGTTTGACGTTTGGGTTGCTATTTTGACGTCCGGCAGGGCCAGATAAATAATATCTCAAGATATCAACCAAATCTGCTTGACACTGTTTCCATCTCTAGTTTTACGATGTTTAATAAAAAAAAATGTATGCATTGATCGCTGTATATCTAACAAATAAAAGCAATTAAATATATTCGTCATTCACAAATTTAGAAAATTTGCGACATTAACTTTAAAACTTTATATATAGCTTCCGTCGAAATCACGAAATTGTTATCGTTCTAGTCCTATTAACCTGAAAATCTTATTGGTAAGATGACCGTCACTTTATTGGGATGGAAAAATATGGAAAACATAGCATGATGGACATATTTTGGAAACTTTGTGAAATATTTTTACAAAAATCATAGAATGCTGTGGGGTTATTTCTCTAACATACACTGCAAAAATCCATAATTTATCTAGCATGACCCAGGAATGTAGGCAAAAAGAGCATCCAGATTTTGTTGACAACAAGAGATTTTGTCTATATAGCGATATACAGAAAGTCAAAATAGCCATCCCAAACACAAAAATTGTTTTGACGGTCGATTTGACTAACTAGATCCTACTCGTCAAGATTACATAGCATACTGCTCTTCCATTTGGCTTGTAGCCAAAACTAGTCAGATGAAATCTCAGGCCCACTCGGCCCTCTTGTGCTACTTTTGACAATGTCATACTGTGATTTCAAGCACCTTGCGAACGTATTTCCGCTTTAAACAACTCTGAATTTTATGACCGTCTATACTCGTGTATAACCCAATACCAACTGCAAACTGCATAGACCCAGATCTGCCGTCGCATAATGCGCCGGCAGATCTGGGTCTATGCAGTTTTTAAGGACTAATCAGTAGAACAAACAACATAGACCCTGATCTGCTGACGCATTATGTGACGGTAGATCATGGTCTATGTTATTTGGATTTGGACCCAAATTATACGCGAGTATATACGGTAAGGACTTAGATTATGCATACCTACTGAATCACCAGGACTCGCATTAGCGAATCTGCAATGAATTTGGCTGCAATTCATCTTTGTACGGTCTACTTCAATAGCATGGAAAGATAGATATAATACAGGTTAACACGAGCTAATGTTCACTAAAGCCAACAATATGAAATATGGTTAATAAATTATTTTGTTTACCAAAGAAAGTTTAAGTTTTGACACTGTGAGCCATTTTAATACTTAGTAAATTCAAGAGCTCATATCTTAGAGCCCACGCTTAAAATTATTGTATGCGTTTCAGACCTTTTAGACCCTGCCTGAGTTGACAGGATATTTTTCATCGTTTGTAACTTGACTGGAATATTAAGAAATTGATAACTATATATAATTGCATAAAAGGAGCACGTGGCTTACTTATGTTATCATTATCGTCGTCGTCGTCATCATCATCATAATCATGGTCGTATATATTTTCTGTGTTTAAGCTAATCGATTTTGAGTGCTATGCCAATTTTAATATTGTGGGTACTTTCTTATCGAACTCACATATAATTTTTTGTACGACACAGAAACCGCTAAATGTTTTGTGTCGGCATTATTTTATTCTTAAGCTTATACTAATTATTTTAATGAATTCAATGATTTAACGCTAAGCCTGTCCAGTGCTATAATCTAATTATACAAACTTATACTAATTATTTGAATGGATTCAATTGATTTAACGCTAAGCCTGTCCAGTGCTATAATCTAATTATACAAACTTATACTAATTATTTGAATGAATTAAATTGATTTAACGCTAAACCTGTCCAGTGGCGGCGCGAGGGTTTGATGCGCCCGGGGGCAATGTTCTTCAGTGGCGCCCATACTTTGGCACATAAAACAGTTTTTATGTCAGTGCCAACCTCCAAACCCTCGGTTACTGGGTTAGAGCAACAAAAGAAAGCTCCCGACTGCGCCCCCCTCCCCCACCGCCCGGCTCTCAAGGGGCAATTGTCCCACCCCCACCCCCCTCGCGCCGACACTAAGCCTGTCCAGTGCAGTATACTAATTATACAAGCTTATATTAATTATTTGAATGGATTCAATTGATTTAACACTAAGCCTGTCCAGTGCTATAATCTAATTATACAACCTTATATTAATTATTTTGAATGGATTCAATTGATTTAACACTAAGCCTGTCCAGTGATATGCATCAGCCAGGTGCCATTTCTGGTGAAAGTGTTTACAAGTGTTTTAGCATGGATAATTTGCATTTTTCTGGCCGGGGGGGGGGGGGGGGTTGTTGCTTCTCCTTATTAAAAATTTAATACCCATTTAATTACTTTTCATTTATTTCGAGTCTAACTGAAAACAACATAGACCTTGATCTGCCGTCGCATAATGCGTAGGCAGAAAAGGGGGTATGTTGTTTGTTCTACTGATTACCCCTGCAAACTGCATAGACTCAGATCTGTCGGCGCATTATGGGACGGCAGATCTGTGTCTATGCAGTTTGCAGTTGAATCCGCTTTATGCGCGAGTATATACTGTACTTCACTAAACAATTCTATTTGGTTTAAACATATTTTATTCCCATATTTATTGCACATGGGATTTAGGCTACAAGTTCTCACAACTTAGCAACAGCCCTCCCCCAAATACACAAGTAGATATATGAAAAGTGTCAAGGCGTAATAGTATGTGTATATACTTATGCGTGGATCAGAAACACTGTGCATTAATACAATATGAATAATAAAAAATTCATCATACTAGTATAGGGGAAGAGCGGAATTTAAACAACAACAAAAAAATCTCAGTGTATTTTTTTTACTTGCTCTTTATAATTTTCAATTTGTATTTCGCTGCTACAGTTGCACAAAGCCTTTTTTTTAAAAAGAAATACTATTCTATTAGTGGTCGAAGGTGCTTGCCTTTACAGATCACTCACATATCTCACCTCTGTCCGCGTGAGTTCGAGTCTCGGCTCGACCAACGTGGGTATGTGAGAAAGCTTGTCAGTAGCTTTCCGTGGATCGGTGGTTCTTCCCGGATTCTTCCTCCACCAAATATATTGGCCGCCAAGTATAGCCTATCATGTGCTGAAAAAAATGCGTTAAACCCCAAAACCAAACAAAAAACTTAAAGCATGCTAATATAATAATTGCAAGAACTAATGTGAATGCATCATCAGTTAATAATAAGTTGTAAATCCAGTTTTCTGTGACATGTGCTTGGGGAAAAGGAATTTATATGTATTGACTGTTACCCAATCCCGACCTTTTGTGACAAAAAATATGATAAGTAAATAATTATTAAATATGATAAACATAAAATGTCGGATTTTAAAATAGCAAAGCTGCTAGAATAGCAGCAACAATATTGTTGCTTATAAGTACGATATAATTTTATATTGAACGTTGATAAATTCACATAGTTCATATTAAATCAAAAATAAAATCTCTGAAACAGACCTAAAATTGGATTATAAAACCGCTGTGCGACATGTCATTGATTGAGTATATGAAGCAATTTTGTCAACGGCATTAATAACGATTCGAATGTTTGACCTGGTATATTATTGGTTAACAATTGACCGCGTGAGCACTTTTCCTTTTGGATGTATTGAAATCAGCTATTGTACAGATCGCTACAAATTGCCAGTTGTAAGATTCACAAAAGCTTTCGTCAACAGTCACTAAATGGTTTCACTTTTGCAAACTTAGAGACTTTTAATGAGTGTTTGGACTCATATAATTTTGCCACTGTTCGTATGGCATTGCGATACGCCTGTTTAATGGAATAAGCGGAATTTACTCAGATTGTCATTCGAGATAATCGATAGAAAACATTTTTTTTTTTTTTTGTAAAGCCCATAATTGTTTGTTAAAGCGAAGACTACTGAGATGTCACTTGGTATTCCTTATCGCTTCAGTTTCCTAGTTCATTAGAATAATCAGTCATCGATTTTATCTGCCCCTTTGGGGACCAACAGGAGAAGTGCTGTTTAAATGTACTTTCATATCAGATAGCGATATACGTCCATTCTCTTTCTTTGCAATAAACGCACAAACAGGATGCAGCGAGTAGAGATTAAAATAACCACCCATTTGAAGGCTTTGAAGAACAAAGCATCTCTTGACTCGTGCAAATTCAAATGCAAAATCCCTCAAATGCAAAAGTGTGAATTCATAAAGCAGCCAAAATATGGCATTCAGAAGAATATAGTTACAAACATTTATTAAGACTTTGTGACAAGAATTTAGATTGATCAAAATTACATCATGTGATGTTACTATTTCATAACACAAGAAAGGAACTACTCGTGTATTCATGCGCTTCTTAACAATGGTTAAAATATAGTTCTGTTATTTATTTCTTCAGATTCGTTATTACTTATAACTATTTGTAATTATAAGAATTGAATTTCATATTTTACAGAAGTTTGATAATAATGTATACATTTTGCATAAACAGTCTTTCCTTCGCTACAGCTATTTATTGAGTGTGTAATCAAATTTCAAGCCTTATGACTTCATGAATCCTGTCAAATGTGAAGTTCAACTCGTAAATAAAATAGGTATAAAATAGTACTGTCTTCTAAAGTAAAGAGTACTGTTGCATTTCGAGATGGCAAATAACGTAACAGTCTATGAGGAATGCAAGAAGTTTTAACATTTACAAGTCACGGTGAATTTAAAATCCAAATGTATTCAAAAGTTCAGTGTTTGATAGTACACATTTCAGTAACGTTACAATGACAGATAATATACACAATACATTCTAAAATAAAGTTGTTATCAATTTTGTATCATAGATGTTCTCCACCAATTTAACTACAATCTTTACCATTCAATGGCACCATCACAAGTCTTTTCCCTCTTATAGTACATTCCAAATGGTCACTTTTGCAAGGAAATTCATCAGCATATTAAAATTATTATTATTATTATTATTATTATTATTATTATTATTATTATTATTATTATTATTATTATTATTATTATAAATTCTTCAATAAAACAAAGTAATTTAGATTGGATTCTCTATGGTTGAAAAGAATGATTATTGAATCTGACAAATTAAAGTATTATACACTATGTGCGACTCAAAAGTCAGCAGTCAAAAAGGTGTAAATTAAACAATGACCTCCTAACTTTGAGGTCCGATACACGCAGGGAAAACGGGGAATAGTCCCAGGATGGAAATTGCCAATTCCTTCCAAACATATAGCTTCCAGATGTATAACAAACTAGAGTGTCGGCCATTGCAATTCATTGAGTACACCTTCTAAGATATGTCTGTCTTTCTCGAGTATTTAATATAGTTATCTCAGTGATATAGTGTTCTATTTCACTAATTTTCATTCCTTTTATTTGGCTTTCGCTTTAAGTCAACATTAATGCTTTTTTTTTTAATTCTTTTTTTTTTATTGTTTGTGAAGCCAATTCTTTTTGCATGTTGAAGGGCCGATTTGTATACTGCAAACAATTAATGTAAAATGACACAAAGTATGTGTGTAATTTATGTATATTGAATAGGATGGTAATTTATTATTGCTGTCTCCCTCACATTGATTATACAATTAATTGGATTGTTCATTTTGATTTTTTTTACCTCTTCCAATTTTGATACAAATAACTTTTTTGGTGCAACTTCAATGTATAACATTGTGCAGGTGTCAATCTACTTTATAATAAGAAGTTTATTAATGAACGCTATTATAACATCCATGCATCTGAGGAGAGGGATGAGTCGAAAATTATTACTTACAGAGATCCTTAAAAAGAAGTATACGCATGCATAGACGACAAGTTTTACGACATTAGTAAACAGGACGAAGACGATTTTTTAAAGCTAAAATTGTTTTTAAAAAGTAATAACATAAAGTAATAAATGATTTAAATGAATATTTATCTATCAAAACGTGAGTTTTAGTTACGTGAGTCATTTTACGACATACCGTACAATGGTCTGAAGTGAGTATGGCTTTCAGACTACTAACATGTCTTTTTTGAGACAAAGATCAGTCTCGGGCAACAGATTGAAATAATTTGTTAACCTTTCTAGAAAACTTATACATTTTCACAATTAAATGACTCATCGGCTCACTTATACCTGCGTCTTGAAATCTTGGTTAAGTACAAAATCCTTTTATTCGCGTTCTGCAGAAAAAAAAAGTTGCTCTAGGATTACTTCAAGCACGGTGATACATGAATTTTATTTTATTTTTCAAAACACGACATCATTCAATTATTTTTTTTTTTTTTGGGGGGGGGGGCACTTTTTTAAAATTATGGATGTAAGATATAGACAATATATTGTAAAAACTTCTCATCCGGGGCAAAAGTACATTTAAACCTATGTAAAATCCAATCGAAAGGGTCACAATATAATGATGCTTATAGTGACAAATATAATTCAATGTGCCCCTGCTTTTTTCACCTCCACATACTTACTACAGTCCAATCTTCAACGTATTTCAATGTGAACAATCTCTGAATGTCAATAATTTGAGCAATTGAATGTATATTTGTCTTGTATGCCTGTCTTACGGACAGCAATAATATCAGCGTAATCCTATTCAAAATGGTCAATTACTGTCCAGCCAGCAAAATAAATACCAGTGTGTCTTTTGTCGCACCATTTCTGATTTCTGTTTATTTTTTATTGGTTTGTTGTTGTTTTTGCTATTATTATTATAAGTATTATTATTATTATCACCATCGTTATCAGCAGAAGCAGCATTATCATCATTAACATCATCATCATTATTGTCGTCATCAAAAAGCAGCAGTGAAGTCGGAATCGACATCAGATCAATAATGAAAATCAGTATTTATTTGAAGTGCATGAGTATCCTTATAAATGTCTGGAAAAGAAAGTTCTTCTTTCTATTAATGGCACATAATATCTCCAAGCATTTCTATGTGCACAAGTGTCGCATTCGATAAAGTTAGATCCTGGGTAATGACAGCTATAAAGAAACACAGCTATGTTATAATTAAAAACAGTCGTTGAAAACGAGAACTGTTCACTTAATCTTGTCTGTACATCTGACCGTACAATAAATACATTAATTGTTACTGACATTCGTGCGGTAACAAAAAGATAACAGCTTGATATCTAGACAGTTGGGTTTTGTTTAAATAGACGGACAAAAGAACCGCATTTATTTGCAGAGAATAATAGCAGCATCTAAAGATACGTGTAATATTGGTATGAAAGAGGCAAGTAAAGAGCAGACTTGTACTGGACAGATAGCACCACGTGTGCTAAATACTTCCAAATCTGTTCCATGATTTCTTGAATGAAGATATTAAATAGAACGTCAATTAATATATATGTTCAACACACCGTATTTGCAAAGGTGTATCTACTTCCTAGTATGTTTATCATGTCATCATGGGAATAACAAAGTAAACAAAAGATATCCATTTTAATTGACAGAATGAAACTTAACTAGCCCTGAGAAATTGCAAAAAATGTGTTTATAGACAATTATTAAACATTTGCACATGTAATTAATGCTTGAATGGAATATACTCAATGATAAATAAAACAAACTGAATTGACGTATATAAAACAGTAAGATTTGTCTAAAACAAATTTTATTAATAATAATTGCATCAATATCATACACCGATTGCACTATGTCAGGCTACATGTATAACTGAAGTCTGATAAAATAAACAGGAACACTTTTAAAAGATGCAAGCGAGGTAAATTCTTCCTTGATGTAGATGTCGCTTTAGCTCTATCCTCCTTTGAATCCCTTATATGCGTTTAAATTCAATTACAGTGTTACAATGTGCAACGACGAACTTTAATTCATATTCAAATTTTTCTTCGAAGGTTAACGTACTAAACGGAAGTGTACCCACCAAAATTAAGACACTAAATGTAAGAAATTTAATATTTTTTTTACATGTGTTTCAACTATAATGTCACTCTTAATATGTTGTTACATGTGATTATATATATATATATATATATATATATATATATATATATATATATATATATATATATATATATATATATAAACTGATAGCGAGCAGTGCAAAACTAGTTTTTAATTAGCCTAAGCGCTTACGACTTTCACGGAGTCTTTGTCTAATGTAATTACAAAACCAACAAACAAGACAAAAGAAAAGTCACAAAAGAAAACGTTGAATTTACAAAACTCTACATGATTTTGGGCCTAATGAAAGTAGTGTTTGAAAATTGTAGATATCGGGCCTTATTAGTTTGAACTCCGATGATAAAAAGGCAACCTATTTGGTATTGACCTACAAACGAGCAACAAGAGCGCCATCTGTTTTCGTAATATAAAATGGTGAATATAAAATGGTGTCACCGTAGATTTGTCAAAATATATCACGAAAGTATGATAACAATCGTTGCACTTAATTAATTTACATTTCGACTTGTAAGCCGGTGGGATTGGATCTAGCGAAGACACAATCCAGTGAATGAGATGTTTATATATAATGCACATTAATGATGATTGAATCTTTGATACCTTGGCTCAAACCCTTACTTCCACCTCTCATAAATTAAACTGAAAACACTACCCTACTCTTGCATTCAAAGTTCAACAACGGGTATAAAAAAGTATATCTTTCCTCAACGGATACGATCAAAGCATGGACTTTCAACAAATGATTAAAAATTATATCTTTTGTCAATGGATATGATCAATGCATGGATTTTATCAACAGGTAGGAATGATATATGGATTTGTCAACAATTATGATCAATGTATTGTTCATCAACAAGTATGATGGTGCATTAGATTGTAACACATTTAAAAAGAAGATCTGCCACGATTCTTTGGAAATTACACACTGCTCAAGTAATCGGCCCCTACATTTTCCGACCCTCTGATTGCCTTGATATAGAACCATACGGCTGTAAAGTAAACGCTCAACGCATCCCTTTCGCGCTTGTTTAAATACATCAGAAGTTGGTGGTCCATTTCAAGGACAAGTTCACTTCCAAAAAGGTATGTGTGAAATTTTCGTATTCCCCACACTACTTCCAAACTTTTCTTGTCGATAACGGAGTAGTTTTGCTTTCGAGGCAGCAATTTTCTACTTGCATAAGCGACTGGTAACTTTACCATCGCTTGCTGGTGTTGCAAAACTGCTCCTAATCCGGGTCTGAGGCATCAGTTAACTTTAGAACTGGTGCACTGATCAACTTTCCCTTAAGGGCGTTAAAAGCCATTTCCTGGCACGAACCCCAAGAAACTTTATTGGGTTGCCGTTTCCTAGTCGAGTCCGTCAATGGACTAGTAATCCAAGAAACGATCGAACCTGTTTCTTGGTTTCTGGTCTAGAAGCGTCTCTGATAGCTTCAATTTTGTCAGGGTGGGGTTTCAACTGCCCTGACCCATTTACTAGATGTCCTAATCATTCCAAGTTAGAATATGTGATACTGCACTTGGTGGGTCTTGCTGTGAGATTCCCCTTGCTGCACTTGGTGGGTCTTGCTGTGAGATTCTCCTTGCTGCACTTGGTGGGTCTTGCTGTGAGATTCCCCTTGCTGCACTTGGTGGGTCTTGCTGTGAGATTCCCCTTGTTGCACTTGGTGTGTCTTGCTGTGCGATTTCCTTTGCGGATTTTGTTGAATAGGTTGATCTAGAACGTAATATGCTCTCCCAGGTATGCGTATAGACAAGAATATCGTGAACGAAACTGTCTACGTTTCATATTCCTTTTAACAATTTGCGCATAAGACGAGAGCACGACGCACCTACGTTGACCAAACCGAAAGGAACGACTTTAAACTGATATAGACCTTGAGGGGTCTCGAATGCCGTTAACGCGCTGGCATCATCAGCGGTGGACACTTGACAATATCCTTTGATGAGATCTAATTTCGAAATATATTTGGTGCCCTGGCAATTTGGACAAAAAGCCCTCGATATCTGGCATCTTTCTTTCTGACTAGCACTACGGGGGACGAATACAGAGAGTTTGAGGGTTCAAAATACCCCAGGTTCAACAATTTGCTTAACTTCTCGTCGATTGTCTCCCGTGTATTAAAGAGTATTGGGTAGCCTTTAATTCATGTTTCATTAACCTAGCATGGCCTGGTCTGTCTGTAACACGTCTGAATCCCTATTTAAAATCTCTGCGATTTGTCGACGCTGATCTTCAGGTAACTCTGGACACACGCTGACCTTCTCTACTCCTTCTTTTCTCACTTCATGGGGAACTCTTGGGTAATTTCTGTACTGGGGTCTTCCTTTAGTTCGCCTCCCGACTCGTCTTCGATGACAGCAGTACATACTACGTTCAATACCCCCTTTCTATCGTTTCCTCGGACCTCTCTACATATTGTTGTAACATATTTACGTCAAAGAATCTCAACCTACCTCCCATGTCTATTCTGTGATCCATTTCATCCTTGATCTACTTGACTTCACAGGGCCCTTTCCATCAGAAAAATAGCTTGTTCCTGCCAACACTCGATCATCTACTTCAAATTTCCTATTTCGCGTTCCGCAGTTGTAACATTTTGCATACTTTCGAACCGACTTCGGAAGCTCGTCGTGTGCCATCCGATAAGTACTTTCTAATTTTTCGTGCAAGTCGACAACGTTTATTAGGTCTTTTTTACTTCCTTGTCCGCGACTTCACCGATCATGGTTCGCGCAGAATATGCATACCACGAATTTTCCTGCCGTATAAACAACTTTAACGGCGAAAATCACAAACTTTCGAGCCGTACATATCGATACACAAACAAAATCGCATTTAAATATCGGTCTCTCCGCGCACATCCGATGGCAAACATCGCACGATCGACAGAATTGTGCTACGTCGCTATTCACGCCATGCCAGTACAAGTCAGCCATCACTCTATCGGTTTTTTTTTCTTCATGCCTACGTGACCTGTCATACTGGACTCGTGCGCCACTCTGAGTACATGGGACCTGTATTTCAGGGGAACAACCAGTTGGACGTGGAAAATTCCCTGTACATTAATCCTTTTCTGCGTGAAAATTTCAAACTTCCCCCGCCTTTACAATGTTTCTCGGTACCGGACACAATTTTCTCCCCGGTCGCGCTCAAGGACGCGTCCCACCCTTGCTTTACGCATAAATTCGTCGCGCGAAATATCGGTCACGGCTTCCAGAACTTTAAATTTGTGGAGTGGCTGTTTCCCCGTTCGCGCCTGTGACCTAGTTTCGACCGTTTGTACAATGGGAAAACGAAAATATGACATATTTGGAAGTCTGGATCCCTCGATATTTCCAATTGTTAGGTCATATATGGGATTGTCCATACATAATGCTTCGACGGTTCCGGTCATGAAAGGCGTGTCGATTTCTATTCTTGAGGTAGGGACGCGATCAATCGTCTGATCTAATAACATACACGGGGATTTCCAACCAAGCATTTGGTCATCCCTAGCGAGACTCCGCTTTACCACGACGCCCGTACACCCGGTATCGCATAAGACGGTTACCTCTTGACCACTGGCTGTACCACTTGCTGCCGGTACCCTTGCCTCGCGGAAAAGACAAGTGCCGATCGACTCGAGTTATTCGTTCCCAAATTATCACACGAAAAATCGTCATGCGTGTCGTCTCCTGACCACTGCCTGCTTTTAATAGCAACTGCTACTCTTTGGACAACTCTCTTTCGTTTCGGACAATCGGACTAGATGTGGGCCCACTTTAACTCGAGATAAACAGGCTCCCACTGCCGGCTCTATGTGCATTCTTTAGAGAGTGAACATAAGTCAGTATTTCGAAATAGCCAAGGCTAAAAACCATACACCCCGGGTAATGCTGTACGCGGCAGCGAAACTCATCAACATTTTCTTTCATATATAATACAAAGGTATCTTCGTGCACACAATTTCGTGACACGACATAAAGGTATATTTGCAAAAGTTACGATTTATAGACCAAAATGTGATATTACAGGCTTTTGTTAGACGTTAAACATGAGCTTGGCTGGCCAACAATTTAACATTTTCAAAGAAAACAAATAGAATAAGTTTGTGATTTGATGCAAGTAGAATAATTTAAAGTGGGATACTTTCTATAAATGTATATCATAGTCACTGTCAACTAAATATTGAAACTCAAGAACTGAACTGAAATGTTATAATTAAAAATTAAATGTTATTGTATGTATTTTAATTCTCTATGAACGTTTTAATGCTTCGAGAAATAAGTGGACAACCGCGTATTTAAAGTTGTAATTTTTAGAGTTTTTATTGACCTTTGGTTCCCATGTAATATTAAAAATAGGGATATAAAATGATGTATATTCTGTCTTCTCAAACTGATACCCAATAATCTCTTCCGATCAAAAAGTAACATAGAAATTTCAACCGTGGTTACAAAGATGTTTTAACACTCATTTCTTATAAACGATTTTATTTTTATTTTTCCCATATATCATTTAGCATTTTTTTTTTATTGTTTGGCTAAAGTCTGAACTTCGTTTATAAAACATTATTACAATACGTATCACTAAAACAATTAACGCACGGCTGGTTGTATATGATATATCTATCATTAATTCATTTTATTTATCTCTTCAATACGTCAAAACATCGGCATTTGTCAGTTGTAACGTGGTTTTCAAGAAATACCAGAAGGACAAAAATGTATTTACGTGCTCTCGTTTTCAAAGAATTTGAACACCCAGTGGCAACTATTACTTTTTAAATTTTACAACTAAACACGTAATATAACATTAATGCTTCCTCTATATAAATTATTGATACAAATATTTATTTTGTTATGTAAGACATACCGTATTCTGCTGAGCAGGTGAATGCAAAAGGGCTAAATTTAACCAAGTGCAGACCGACGCAAACAGGCCACTCAGTTATTAAAGTGAAAGCATTCATTGGGTAGCAATAGTAGTTAAGGAAATAAAAAAAATTGATAAAGCCAAAGATAGGAAGTCATATCAAACAAGGTGAACCACTCCAATGCGATAATAAAATAGTCAAGACATTTATATAACGACCCACGGCAAGTGCAGGCACTCACACTGCGCAATTCAATTAGAGAAACACAATTTTCAGACCCATAATTGAGAGTAGGGGGACAGTGCAAACTAAATCTAGTCACAAGATTTAGTCACAACCTAGTCTAAATCTAGTCTCAAGATCTAGTCACAACCGACTGCATCAATTCCTTTAATCTAGCCTTATTCAAAGATGTAAATTTGAACAGATTGGAAGAATTATTTTTTACATCAAGCTGAACAAGGTACGACTTCCAAAAATTATGTTCTTTTTGCCTGAATTGGTATTTATTATGTACCGAAAATTAAACTATTAAAATGTAAAACCAACACATTTTAGTACTTTTTATAGATACACATATATTTTTTGTACACGTGATATTTTTCGTAGGCGAAACAATGCCTGTCGATTGTTATGTTTAGATATATTACTCATTTTAATAAAAATTAAAATGAACATTGTATGACCTTCACTGATAATATCGTAAAGCCTGATTTGGCCAGACAATTATTTATTCAGCAGTGCCTGGTACCTCGTTTTAATTACAGGTTATGTTCCTTACTGATGGGGGGAAGCAATGCAGAAAGATGGAGTAATTTTGTTGCTCGACTGGACTGAACATTCTAGTCGTTGCCGCCTTTTCTAAGTCAAATGATGTGATTAATCTAAATGAATGGGTCCTTCTGAGTCTAGTTTTTCTTGTAGCAGATCTTTATCTATTATTAGCTTCAAGAGCCCTCGTGAAGATATTGTTGATATTATATTTTAAGAAAATCGGATGTACGGTGTGCAAATGGGTTTATTAAATTTGATACTATCCAACATTAAAATCATAAAGTAATATATAATTTAATAATTTAAAATCAATGAAATTTTATTCTTCTGACATAATAGTATATATATATATATATATATATATGTGTGTGTGTGTGTGTGTGTGTGTGTGTGTGTGTGTGTGTGTGCAGTTATATTGCCTCAGTGATGTGTAAAGTCATGAGGTAGGAGAGGAAAATAATATATACATTTAGCACTTTATTGTCATGACGTTCTTCAGTTCTTTCAGGTTATTAACCCATAACATTCAGTGCTTTAATGTTTGAAATGTTATTTCCTTACGCGATATATTTTTCCTCCACCTGATTTGTACCTCTACGTTCCTGTTACGAAAGCAGCGGTTTAATATTTATATACTGCATAAACAACATTGTTAAATATATTTTGGCAATCCGACATCAGGTTTGCTAAGCTTTTATTTCCCTAAAGTATGGTACAAGTTCTCATTATTTTCAATGTAGGAAAATGCGATAAAAATGAACTTGACCCACTGCAACTATAATTACGGAAACGGAGACGTCTCGTACTTCATTTTAGAGTTGTCATAGTTTGCAACCGTATCGTAATACTCAATAACATTAAAGAAGCCGAGGAACTGAAGGTGAGACATCAAGGCTAATGATACGGAAACGATTTAGCAGGACTGTTATCGGATGTTTAGTCCACACCATGTCAGCTCTCTCAGACTGTGGACTCTAAATTTTACAATGTGATGATCGTATGATCATATTCCCAAATAACTATGTATGTTCGATCACGAAATTAAACCGGTATTCAAAAATTGACTAAAGATATAACACACAATTTCTACTGACATTTCTGCTTGAAAGTAGTTGGATAAATACGAGAACATCGTATAGTGTCTTTAATTAAAGGGCAATTCATATTACTAATTAAAGGACAATTCATATTACTAATTAAAGGGCAACTCATATTACTAATTAAAGGGCAATTCATCTTAGTAATTAAAGAGCAATTCAGATTACTAATTCAAAACGATTTTTGACGCAAGGAACATCCAATGCTAAATTTACAGGCAAACAATAATGCACATGATTACACATGAAATGAGGAGGTTCATATTCCTAGTACACTGGTGGGGAACAATTAGTGCACACACTAAAGCAGAAAGTGGTGCATGATAAATGTATAGGCATGTAATAATAGAAATTATGACAGATTACCTGAAAAGTACTTTCTTTTCCCACTGTGCAGGTGGAGATATAAGGCTAACAGTTCTTTCAGGAAAAGTAAGAGAAAAAAATAAAAAGTTACACGTATATATAGAAAACTAAAAACTTGCATCAAGAGCGTTTACAGAATGTTTAGTTGGCATTGTAATGAAATCATGATTTTCTAAGTAGACGAGAGAAGCGAAGGGAGAGTAAGTCTGAGACAACTTCACGTCATTATAATGTTTAAGGAGAAACCAATATATTTCTTACATAGTTCCATTCAAGCCTGATACATGAACAGTACCACATAGTTCCATTCAAGCCTGATACGTGAGCAGTACCATTTAAGCCTGATACATGAGCAGTACCACCTAGTTCCATTTAAGCCTGATACATGAGCAGTACCACATAGTTCCATTTAAGCATGATACATGAGCGATACCACATAGTTCCATTCAAGCCTGATACATGAACAGTACCCCGTAAGCCTGATACACGAGCAGTACCATTCAAGCTTGATATATGAGCTGTACCATTCAAGCCTGATACATGAGCAGTACCACATAGTTCCATTCAAGCCTGATACATGAGCAGTACCACCAATGTTTAGACATCTTATTAGCGTTTAGCTAAAATTTCTTTGTTCAGCAAAATTGACAACTTACACAATTTATACACAATATAAAGAGGATTACAGCCGTGATCGTCTACCCGTCTGAGAACATATGCTGATTATCAAGGTGTAATTGTCAGATTATTAGCTCAAAAATACTACCCGCCTGCCACGTGATAGCGATTACGTAAAGCCTTCTGTGGGATCATCAGATTTGTCCACCCAAAAGCATAATTAGAAATGAAAGAGTCATTATATAACTCATATAAATTTGCTAATTTATACGTAATAAGCACAGTTTTATGTTTGATCGGATAATGAAACCAGGATTAAAAACTGAGTAAAGATGTAACATGCAATTCCTTCAAAGAACCTTGCTTAAAGGTAGCGGGATAAATGCGAGATTTCGTATAGTGAGTTAAGGTCATTTATTCAAAATTATTGTTTCATTAAATGATAATTCAAATGAATAATTCACAAAGGTCTCTAAAGCAAAAAGCATTGAATGCTAAATTTACATGCAAATAATAATGCTCATGATGACAAATGATATGAGGAGCTGTCTATTCCCACTACGCAGGAGGAAGACAATTAAGGCACAAGATGGCTTGTTTAGCTGGGAAAGGACATGAGAAATAGAGTTTGACTCAAGTAAGTAGCAAGTCATACACATTTTTAGATCCAAACAACCCATTAAACACAAAAATACTATGCATGGTCAGGTGCTAGAAGCTATTGATTGTACTAAATACCTCGGCATAAATATAAGCATATTATCTCACTTGGAATAAGCATATTGACAGAGTCTCCAGATGTGCAAATAATGTACTGGGTATCCTCAGGTTCAACATTAAAACAAAGCATGAGGAGATTAGGGCATGACATTTAAGACAATGCTAACACAACATGGTCGTGAACGCTTCTACTGTTTAGAATCCCCTAATCGTAATGAAGCATACATAAATTGAGATAATTCAACGCAGGACTGTCAGATGACGTAAGGACAAATACTCACCCTGTGACAGTGTCACACAAACAATTGCTGTTTAGGTTGGAAGTCATTGAAAAACAGACGGGCAGACGCTAGACTTAGTATGTGTTGCAAAATGTTACCATGATAAATGATACACCCCTTCCGTCGTCTCTCCATAATCCCACGTGATAAACCCAAAACAAGCACCCTCTTCCTATTACTGTTGCACTCTTTATTCCTATGAAAACTGAGCACTGGAACCGATTCCGATGGAAATTGTTACACTTTCTGACCTGAATCTTTTCAAGCAGGGGTTTGTAAATTGAATTATCACAAAATTGAGATAATTAAACACTGTTTTATCCTGTTTTATCTCTAAATCCCTTCCTTAACATTTAACAGCATCGTTCTATCAATACTGTACATTCTTAATCTATTCGCTCATACTTTTATCTTTACACAAATAAACTGCACATAATTCTCAAAAGAGAGTGTTGCATGATAGATATATAGAGGATATCTACGTTGTTTTGTGGAGATATAAGGAAATATTTCACGACTGAAGTGGAAACATTGTATTGTCACTCGTGACAATACAAAATGTTTCCTCTTCACGAGTGGAATATTTTCTTATATCTACACAAACAACGTAGATTTTCTTTCTATTATATATTTTTGAGGCAAAAACCTTTGATTTGCATGGATTTGTTTTGTCCATTCTGTGTCAATGCGATTAACGACGGCATTACTACATCGATAAAAAAGAAGTTCTGAAATTTTACAATAATTTTATGACATCGAGTTTTACAAATTTTGATTGTACATATAATGCTTCAAATTGTGTATTTTGCCAAAATTTATTACTGTTTTCAGACAAAAATTAGGAGATTTTTATTTTCGTTAACACATTTCTTGCATGGATTGATATAGTGAACATTGCTGGGGTGGAAATGCCGTAGAAGACAGAACTGTCCAGCAGACTTAAGAGCGTAACACCTTTATATCATGATTGAGTTTAATTGTAAGGATTTTTATTTACAAGCATTGTTGATGGCACCTTCTCCTTGATTACATAAGTGTATACTCGAGGGGTCAACAGTCCTGACACATTTTAAGATCTATTCCTCCTGATGGAGAGAGAGGGGGGGGAGGAAGAGAGAGAGAGAGAGAGAGAGAGAGAGAGAGAGAGAGAGAGAGAGAGAGAGAGAGAAGGAAGGAAAAGAAGAAGAAAATATTAAATAGGCCTAAATATGGATATACAGGTCTGAATAACATACACAAGGGCAGATATACTTCCTAAATGAAAAAATAAAGTAGTTCCAAAAGTGATATCGCTACACTGGTTATAAAAGTGGTATCGCCATTGTGGCGGTATCAATTTTCTCCCACTGATATATTTCAGTATCTCATTATGAAATATGTAATAAATAGATAGGTCAGACATAATCTGACATCCACAGTCAAATATAAAGTAACATAAAAATATAGCAGGATCTTATCTTGAGATACTATGGAAATCAAGCTAAACTGCGGATATGTGTTGTCGATTAGATCTTGCCTGCACCGTACAACATCTTGTAGCCTGACAAAATTAGATCCTGCTTATACTGTACAATATCCTTTAGACTGACAAAATCAGATCTTGCGTACACCGTACAATATCCTTTAGCCTGACACAATCAGATCATGCCTACACGGTACAATATCATTCAGCCTAACAAAATCAGATCTTGCCTGCACCGTACAATATCCTTTAGCCTGACAAAATCAGATCTTGCCTGCACTGTACAACATCCCTTTAACCTGACAAAATCAGATCTTGTCTGCACCGTAGTATATCCTTTAGCCTGACAAAATCAGCACACATTTTCGTAATCCTACTTATAATGCAAACAAACGTAGAGGTTTCTTTTCTGTTGTGATGATGTGTGGTGACGCATAAATACACATGCCCAACTCAATTTGAAATACACAGTGACCATGCATAAAACAAGGAATATGGATATATATGAAAAACACACAAAATGAGGAAAGAGAGTAAAATACAAACACTAACCTTACTGTACAAATATACATACAAAATGAAGAACCTTTACTTTCAAAGTTTGAATACATACAAAAGCAAAAAAGAACATGTGGGCAAAAGAGTGTGAAACTTTCCAAAAAGAAATCACTGCATACAATTCTTTGCATTGATTTTGAAAGTTAATTGAAATTCCTGATGATTTTGGTAGATCAGTTATTAATCTGCCATCCAATATCAACTATGATTTAGCGTAGGAACAGCACTCTTAGTCTGAAATATACTATTGTGAAAATAAACCGAAAATGTGAATAATTTAGGTACATCAGATGTTAGGTAGTCTGACATCTACAATATCATTTAGCCAAGGAAATATAGTAAACACAATATGTACTTTGACTGAAATGCAAGCAGAACATGAAGCTTTCCTTTCTTGTAATGGCCTGGCCATGCTGATATAAAAACAAATCTAACCGCAATGACAATTTTAGTATTGCTATCTAAAAAATGAGCACAAGGAATATACCAGAAGAGCAGCAGACATTGTTCTTTACCATGTTTAAATACAAATATACGATGCCACTCTCACGCTTTAATAAAGGAGCTGCGTGAGACATTTAACGGAACAAAACGACGTACAAAACCGAGTAACGCGTAATGAAATACCAGACAAACCATAATTAAAATAATTAATCATATTTGTTATTATTTTCTTTTTTTTAAATATGTCATATATGTAAACCATGTGGTCAGATATTTCTGTCGATTCATAAACTAGTTTGGGTAAAGAGCAGGAAGATTGTCATGTACAGACTGTTTCACCAGTTCAGGGAGTTAATTATAACTTCGCCATTTCCTATTTAAGTACGCTAATGGAAAACAGGTTAGATTCTGGCTAGGAATGCAATTGGCCAAACAATGTTGTTGTTAAACTTCATTTACATTAGAAATACTCATATTGTGACGTGACATAGGTCATGTAGGCATGTGTATTTATATGCAGATTTCGGTAAACAAATTCATTCCTATTCTAGAATTCCAGTTCAAAAAAGATCAGTCTGTAAGGAATCTATTTTAGTTGTGTTGTTGAAATCAGATATAATTTGAGAGGAATTTTTTATTTACAATATTCATTGGAAATATAATCGCTCTTGACTTTTAGATTAATACATGATTTTGGGATCTATGTGAACTCACTCAAATACATTCTGGACTACACCTTTGTGGTACATCAGGACGTTCAAGGCTATAGGAATTAATTCGGAACATTGTATTATTTTTGACTTGTGATTAGGACATTTAGGATTATTTGGAATTTAACTCACAAATTGTAAGTGTCTTTTGAATTTTCACTTTAATTATCTGGAAATAAATTGCTTGTTGATTTTACTTACATTGTTGGTTTCACTTTCTTTCTGTTACATATTTTGAAGACATAGAGTCGTAAATATTTAGCTGAACGTGGATTGCAAGGCTGTCAAACGAGTGTCGATTGTTTTGTGATGACGTGAATGGGAATTAAATGCGCATTGTCGTTTTTGTGTCTGTGTGAAAAGTCTTGTGTTCGGCGAACGGAGTATCGTAGTTTTAATCAGCATAGAGTTTTATTGTATTTCCTTGAATCACAAAACGCCGAGCAAAATCTTGTATGGAATTTCAGGTTTGGTTGAAAGGACTGCTACTTTATATCGAAATTGAAGTATTTTACCTAAAACCTGGACGTTATGGAATATTTCCCTACGAAAATAGTTTAACATTACTTTTCACACAGCTGAAGTATACACACAATTCGTCTGCAATTATTATTATTATTATTAAAGATTTTTAAGCGAGCTTGATGAAATATTGCTTAGAATATCTTGGACTGTGGATGTTAGCAAAATATGGAAAGCTTTAGACAAACGTCAGAATGAAAAAAGCGATCTTAAGCTTGCTTTGAGTGGTGTATAATCCAATGACGACAGGAGTATGGTTCATGTTGTATATTGTGACAGTTTAAGTGGGTACATCATATGTATGAAGTAGGTTGCGTGAGTCAATACAGCTCTATACAGCTCAATACAGCTCAAAGCTACGTTAAGATACTATAAAACCGCTGGAAGATCTATCCATCCATCGTGCAGATGATAGGAATATTTTAAACAACAAAAAAAACTTCCCTTTTATCACTAAATAAACGTTTCCATGTACGTGAATACTGTGCTATCATATAGCGCGAACTCTAAAGTGTATCCCATTGCTGATTAGTATTTGCAAGCATGAACAGTTTATTGACCAGTATCTGTGCCACTGATGTTGGGATCGTTACATCCGTAAGCAGGTGAAAAGCTTTGCTGATCCATCTTTCCAGTTTTAATCTCCTTAGAACATTCACACTTATCAATGTTTATGGCAATATCTGGTACTGGGCCATCACAGTAGCATGGGTAAAAGCCAATACTCTAGCACCGGAGGGTTGCCTCAAATATCGTGTGATGAGCATTGTGCCGTCAGTCTGCGAAGCGATCTCCTGCCTGTTTTCCATTTAGATCTGATGAGCTGCGAGGTAAAGTAGATTGGGACCACAAGTAAATTGGCCTTAACAACGGGGAAGAAAGCTTTGAGAATCACAGTTTCTCGAGTTACTAGCAATAACTACCAAACGATCTCCTTCAATAATGTAGGGACCAGCAATGAGTAGATATGACCAACGTAAAGTTTATGGTATGTCGCTGTCACTATGTTCTGCTATGTATGGCCAACGTAAAGCTCATGGAATATCGCTTCCACTGTGCTTTCCTACATTTATAATCTTCGTGCCATTTTGCATTAAAATATGTAATTTGCGCCGATTCCGTTCTACAATTAAAAACAGAAAATATTTATGTAGTTCTGCAGATATAATATTTCCGCATTTCTACGGTTTTTTTCATCTGTAGTGTGATACCATTAAAAAAGGCATCTGTGTGGAACATCAATACTATAAACAGAAACACACTTTTGTATATTTACTGTTTTTTAACAGAAAAACCATTAGATATCAATCCTAGATAGGCAAATATATAGAACAAAACATGTGTCTATTTTCTTTCCTTTTATTTATTTATTTAATTTTTTGTATTTGCATTTTTAGGTTTCCGGTGATAACAAGCCCAACAGATAAAACAATTAGGGCAAGGCAAATATGTTTGAGTCAGCACAAAGTATTTTTGTATTTCTGTTTAACAAAGAGCAATTGTATGAAAATCCACACTGGATTTTTGTACATATACATACAACAGTAGTGGACATGCCCAAAGGGCATATGTATGAAAATCCACACTGGATTTTTTTACATATACATACAACAGTAGTGGACATGCCCAAAGGGCATATGTATGAAAATCCACACTGGATTTTTTACATATACATACAACAGTAGTGGACATGCCCAAAGGGCATATGTATGAAAATCCACACTGGATTTTTTTACATATATATACAACAGTAGTGGACATGCCCAAAGGGCATATGTATGAAAGCTCACAACAGAAACAATATAAGGCATAAGTCACCCCCACCCTCAGAGCAAAAGGGCAGATGTGGCATAATTCCATTGGGAACCGAACTTGAGCATATCATTTTTTTCAAAAGAATAAGTCCATCTGATAACAATATGTGAAGGGCACATATACAAGAGTCAAAAAAGAAGAGAGACACCAAAAATGATGGCAAGGGAATGTTCATAGGAAAAACAATACAGAACTCAAGTCACTTGACGCTGACTACAGTAATCACATGTATGTTTAAGAGATTATCTAATTTGTTTCATTATTGAAACGGGGTATAGACACAATAGCTTCAATATAAATTAAGCCTCATTCAAGCACAACATGTCAGCCACGCGAATCAAATATTTGACGATAATGATTTTGATGATGATAATGGTGATGAAAGGTAAATACATCATTTGTATTAGCATGAAGAAATATGATACAATACAGCGGTCTTACTATTTATAAATGAAAACAAAAGATATACCCACATACCTGAGAAACGAAGATGACATTTTCATTGCAGGACTATGCACATAATATTATGCAGTCCAATCAACATGGAGGGGGCCACGAAAAGTTTATTTATTACAAGGTTTAAATATTCTATGTGATGACCAAGACAAAAATCCAAAGAACATGAACCTTTGAACGAAGATTCTAATATTTCCTGAGTTCTTTACACGCAACAGTGTTCACTGAACACAAAACACATGTAAGATTGTTCAGTGTTAGCGGGAAACACTTACTGCTAAATTTGAAGTAACTTCACGTAATTACAAAGTTTTCTGTAAAAAATAATATTCTTCTAACAGAGTTTGATGTAAGCCTGATATTTGGACACTACCGGGCTTGTTCAGACTTCTTTTCAAGATTTAGGTCAATTTCCATTGGCTAGTTTAATTGACACCTTACACAATGTATGTACTATATAAAGGGATTTAAGCACTGGGGTCAACAAGCTCTCCTCGCACATGACCAGTTTGGTCGCACGCGAGTATTATTTAAGTTCATCATGGGGTCAACACCGTCGCGTCGTCATTCAGGCAGCAGCGGTGGTGCATAGCAGACGTGTGATAGAGCAGAGCCACAGTGGACGAGGAGGGGAGGAGGCATTGCTGGTTAGCATCTATGAAACACCCAACTACAATGAAAGTATGGGGCCAAGCTGCTACACAGGCCAATGTTCTTTCCCCTGTCGACCTACTCCCCCGCCAAAATGCCGACTACATGGAGCAGCGTGCAGGCGAGCTACCACGAGGACACTGCGATAGAGTAAGATAGCAGTTGGAATCGACCCATCTAGGGCAGAGACCATGCAGTCCTGAAGTTAAGACCAAGATGGCTGACACAGCTGCTCTACCGGGGACCACTTGCTGATAACAATAGTCCTTTTAAGGGCTAAAACATTGCCTGAATCAATGGGGTTTTCAATTTGGTATTTTCGAAAACCCCTTTTGATTATACTCTTTTAAACACAAATTTGATCAATTTAAACCACCGTCGAAAATTATTACTCAAAATTGTAGTGTGCGTGATACGAAAATGATACGAGTAATTTCTACTCAAAGATTGGTATTGTTTTTGAAAAAAAAACATGTACACCATGTACACAAAAAATTTTAAACTGGAATAAGCGCGTTAAATAAAAAATTCTTTGTAACTTGAAGCATTGTCATAATTGAACAAGTGGCTAACACTTTATTGGTATTAGTGACAGCCCGACTTAGTTAACTGGGCAGAATTTGACTTTGCACAATCCTGGCGTTTCAGTACTTCCGTTCCACTTCGTGTCTCCCTTGCCGAACCCAAGCCGCCTGCCTCGCTCTGGACACACTGAATACTAGCACGCTGTGCATGCATTGCATTAAAACCTGAAAACATTGAGGTTCCAATCCTATGTACAGGTGGAAAGTAAAGGTTACACACCCTCCTAAAAGTATCGCGCCTTCAATGAACCCCACTCTTGGGGAAACCATGCAGCGATGGAGGGGTGAAACAAATAAATCACAAAGTGTGCTTCGCACACTTTGTGCACCAATGAGTTATAACAATACCACATTGGTGACCAACTAAATAGTGCGCCGTGCGCACATTAATCAGACGTACATGACGAGATTCGTCGCACGCGTCTATGATCCAAAATCTCTCTCTCTCTCTCTCTCTCTGGGGTAAACACCATTTCCATTCCATTCCATTCAGTGACAGCGAACAGAGCAGTAGCAAGCACTACAAAGAGCGCTAGTCATGGAGCTAATCCCAGAATACGCACTGAATGCCCTGAAGGGCCTTGGGCTTTCATTGGCTACAGGGTGGAACTTAAGAGCTCAAGAGAAAAGAACCACTCTTCTCCTAATCTGGGAAGAAAAAAGAAGTTACAATGAAGACAGAACCCCAAGGGATTGGAGGAAAAGGGGACAAGGGAGAGGACAACCGCAGCCTCAACAGAGAGAGCGACAAGCGCAAACCCAGCCTAGAGCAAGCGGCCCTGTCACGGAACCCCAAACAGCGCCAGCGCTGACCACTCCAACCCCAGCAGCAACAGCTGTAGCTGGGACAAGAGGGGAAAAAACAAAAGAGAAAGGCACTATAGAGGGGACCAAACTACAGGAAGCAAGGGGGAACAAAACTGCCCCACTAGAGCCTCAAGCCTCCTCCACACCTATCTCGACTGCAAAGAAACCGGCCAAACAATCTGAGAAGCAGGTAGCGGCGGAAGCGTTGAAGTTACCCCCACCCACCCCGGAACCGATCCCACCGCCGGAAGTGAGTGCAGCCGAGTTAGCGCAACAGGGGATGCAATTTTTGTACGACCAGTCGTACGCAATGGGGCTGAACGACGTCTGGCTTCAGAAGAAAACAGCCCAGAGGTATATTGAGGATCAAAGGGAGGTCCTTAGAGCAAAAAAAAACTGACAGAAGAAGGGGTCCAACAATCAAAGTCTTGCATAACCCGGGCCAGAAAAGCAGCCTCAAATCTTCAACAATGGGGGAAGAAATTTACTGACTGCCCGGTATCACTAGCGACATATATCTGCAACGACCTGATAGCCTATCACCAGCTCGAGAACCATTGTGTTGCCTACTTCACACCCTTGGGCGAACTTGATATGGCAGACATTTTAGACCCTAACAGTCCGAAAGAGCGAACTAGACGGACGTTCACGCAGGGAATGCCGGAACACCTGAAGCAGCATTTCATGCAGATACTATACAAGAAACCCCTCAGTCCATCTAAGGACTAAAAGAGTACACAAAATGCCTATAGGGTTTCATATTGGCAAAGAAACCCATTTCTGACTAAACCTCTCTGTAAAACACAAATTTGATCAATTTCGGACCACCATCTAAAAATTATTACTTAAAATTGTAGTGTGCGTGATACGGAAATGATATGAGTAATTTTTACTCAAAGATTGGTAGTGTTTTTGAAAATAACATGTACACTATGTACACACAAAATTTTAAACTGCAAAAATCGCGTTAAGTAAAAAAATTCTTTGAAACTCGAAGCATTGCCATAATTAAACAAGTGGCTAACACTTAATTGGTAATAGGGACAGCCCGACTTAGTTAACTGGGCAGAATTTGACTTTGCACAATCCTGGCGTTTCAGTACTTCCGTTCCACTTCGTGTCTTCCTTGCCGAACCTAAGCTGCCTGCCTCGCTCCTGACACATTGATTACCAGCATGCATTGCTCTCAAGCCTGTAAACATTGAGGTTCCAATCCTATGTACAGGTGGAAAGTAAAGGTTACACACCCTCCTATATCGCGCCTTCAATGAACCCCACCCTTGGGGAAACCATGCAGCGATGGAGGGGTGTAACAAATAAAGCACACTTTGTGCACCAATGGGTTTTAACTATACCCCATTGGTGACCAATTAAATAGTGCGCGGTGCGCACAGTAATCAGACGCACATGACGAGATTCGTCGCACACGTCTATAATCCAAAATCTCTCTCTCTCTCTCTCTCTCTCTCTCTCTCTCTCTCTCTCTCTCTCTCTCTCTCTGGGGTCAACACACTCGTACATGGCCGAATGTCCGCACACGAGTATAATTCAAATTAAGTAAGTAAGTGGGGTCAAATACCGACCCGAGAACGTAGGCAAATGTCATGACCATCATGATTCGCTCTTTCGTTACACTTCCTGCCACGACCATCAATTGTCCGCTTATTAGCGCAATAGGACAACCTGCCCACCACGAGACAGATATCAGACCAAACCTTCTGTGCGATAACCGTATCTGTACACCCAAAAGCATATGAAGTAACTGAATAGAATTACTACATGACTCACTCAAAATTGCTTATCACAATATGTCAGTGGGTCGATAAAGTGTCATCTTATACGAGAAAATAATTTTCTCACTTTGAAAATGACTTATGAATTCATTTCAGAGCGTCTGACTGAGCAAACCTGTGAAAGTAAAGGAAAGGATGACGACCCAATTTTCAGATGCCTACATTTTTACCCTGTTCTGGACAATGCCCATTTATTAAAGAGAAGAATACTTGTTTGCAATTGACTAAGGAAGGAAAAGTGTATAGAAAGAGCGAAACATGATGGTCGTGGCATTTGCCGGACAGAGCTTAAAAGCTATTTAATGTTTACTCTGCTTTTGCTAATTCTTTTTAATTTAGAAAGCAGTAACACGAACTCACTTATCTGCAGTAACATCGGAACAGGAAACCGTTAGTCCGTTGTTTACGATCACTTCCTTTATAATTCCTTTATTGATCTAAAATGAAACGTGAAAAAAGAATGTCCTCTAGAGGTCGAAGACTCAGCTACAAGTATGAAAAAACAATTAGTAAAGCTACATAAATGTTTTTCGTCATAAGGATATTTTTACACTTTTATCGTCATAAGGATATTTTACACTCTTTTTGTCATAAGGATATTTTACACTTTTTTTTGTCATAAGGATATGTTATACTTTTTTTGTCATAAGGATATTTACACTGTTTCCTGATAAGGATATTTTACACTTTTTTTTTTCATAAGCATATTTTACACTTTTTTTGTCATAAGGATATTTTACACTTTTTCGTCATAAGCATATTTTAAACTTTTTTTGTCATAAGGATATTTTACACTTTTATCGTCATAAGGATATTTTACACTTTTTTTTCATAAGCATATTTTACACTTTTTTTGTCATAAGGATATTTTACACTTTTATCGTCATAAGCATATTTGACACTTTTTTTGTCAAAAGGATATTTTTCACTTTTTCGTCTTAAGCATATTTTACACTGTTTCCTGATAAGGATATTTGACACTTTTATCGTCATAAGGATATTTTACACTTTTTTGTCATAAGGATATTTGACACTTTTATCGTCATATGCATATTTTACACTTTTTTGTCATAAGGATATTTGACACTTTTATCGTCATATGCATATTTGACACTTTTTTGTCATAAGGATATTTGAGACTTTTTCGTCATAAGGATATTTTACACTTTTATAATAAGAAACATGGGTTAAATGCATAGTGAATTATCAAGTGTGATACCTTGTTCCCAAAGACAAGTTATAGATATAAGAAAATTAGACGACAAGAGAGAAAGGAAGAAAAGAGAATGGGACTACTATTGCAAAGAAGAAAGCGGTAGAAAACTCTCTAATCAAATATATAAGCAGTGATTGTTGCTTGGTTTAATATCTATGGAGTGTCTCAACTTTAATTGATGGCTAATTAGACAGACCCAGCATGTTTTGGAGTGTGTGAACCTTGGTGCACATAAATGTTTGCACGTCATAGTTTATAGGGCAGATGGGCTTAATTAATGAACCAAGAATATATGTAAAGTATTTTCAACGCAACCATCAGCAGCTAGTACAGACGTTGTATGGTAAAGTGGTTATCAGTACAAAATTTAAGAACGCTGAATCTCAATGATAGATCCTCATAGATTTTAAAATCTCAATGATAGATCCTCATAGATTTCAATGATAGATCCTCATAGATTTCAATGATAGATCCTCATAGATTTCAATGATAGATCCTCATAGATTTAAAATCTCAATGATAGATCCCCATAGATTTCAATGATAGATCCTCATAGATTTCAATGATAGATCCTCATAGATTTCAAAATCTCAATGATAGATCCTCATAGATTTCAATGATAGATCCTCATAGATTTTAAAATCTCAATGATAGATCCTCATAGATTTCAAAATCTCAATGATAGATCCTCATAGATTTCAAAATATCAATGATAGATCCTCATAGATTTTAAAATCTCAATGATAGATCCTCATAGATTTCAATGATAGATCCTCATAGATTTCAAAATCTCAATGATAGATCCTCATAGATTTTAAAATCTCTATGATAGATCCTCATAGATTTCAATGATAGATCCTCATAGATTTCAAAATCTCAATGATAGATCCTCATTGATTTCAAAATCTCAATGATAGATCCTCATAGATTTCAAAATCTCAATGATAGATCCTCATAGATTTCAAAATATCAATGATAGATCCTCATAGATTTCAAAATCGAACAACAGGGTTGAGATGTAAGGTGAAAGTTACGAAACAAAATATACTCTATGCTGGCCTCAAATAATACATTTATAAATTACTAAAGGGACTAATGATAAGATAAAGAATCATGACGGTAAATGCACAAATTAGTATTTGCTTTTAAATCAGTTTTCGTTTACATCCGTCCAAAACTTTCTTTCTATCAGTAACATGTAATTAGTGTTTCAACGAGTCATAGATTTTCCTGAGCATTGTGTAGGTTTATATTGTTCTCTGAATTTGTCTTTATCAAAATGTTGTCATCTTGGTTAAAGATCTATTTCATACTGATATATTTTTAATAAAGTCATTCAGACTGTTCTTGTGTCACCTTCCTTAGATGTTGAAGAGTAATTCTTTAGGCATTCTATTAAAAGTCCAATATTCAATTACTTGTTGCTTCGTGAACGGAAATAAACACTGAAGGAGGGTTAATTTCCAGTTCTAAACAATATTTGGCGTCAATTAGGTTGATATTAACTATCCAAATTTCCGTCCTTGTAGAACATACAATTTAATGGAATTTGTTAACTCGTGTGATCATAATGCGATTGCATGATATATATATTTTGGTCAATCAATCGAGTTTGGACATTGGGAGGAAACAGTATGATTAAAATCGAGTTTGAACTTTGGGAGAAAACAGTATGATTAAAATCGAGTTTGGACTTTGGGAGGAAACAGTATGATTATAATCGAGTTTGGACTTTGGGAGGAAACCGTATGATTAAAATCGAGTTTGGACTTTGGAAGGAAACAGTATGATTAAAATAGAGATCTCTGACATACTTATTATATGTACATTTTTATTTTAATCATATTTGGGAGGAAAGAGCCAACTAATATCCAATAATACACGCGGTATGGAGGATGTCAATCTAATCAGAAAAAATGTTTAAAAAAATTTATATTTACGTCTTCGTTTATATATTTGTTAGATTGTAGTGATTATGTATTTGGTTATGGGAAATCGGTGTTGGGAAGATATTTCTCAAACCGAGGTAGAGTCATTCATACTGAACCGTATTCACTGGACTTTATGCTAGCATGGATTATTTTCGCAAAATGGCCCTTATTAAATTTCTTGATACATGTATAAGGAATTCCAGGGATACTCTCACGTATAGGGGTTTTGTAATTTGAGATAAGAATAGTTCTGTGTATTAGGTGTTTGGATCATGTTTCATAATACGTGTCATGAAATACCGATCTATGTCTTGGAAATGCGTACTGATAAATCATACGAACGTGAAGCAAAAAATTACATACAAATGTGAAATTAGAGTTTCGTGAATGTGTAGTCCTTAGTTCGATAATAGGAGTATTATTTGTGGTATTAGCGCGTTTATAAACGCTTAAATTGACAACAACTATTGTCCTGAGGTCCTTGAAAACAGTGTATACAACGACCTGAAGCCAAATTCACGCAGTGTGTTTGTTTTTGTTTCCTTTTTGTTTTTTGTTTTTTTTTTGTTGTTTTTTTGTTTTTTTTTGTTGCTCGGTCTTAAGGTGAACTTATACTCTCTGCTTTGAGACCACTGACGTGTTACATAATGTTACTCGTGGAATAAGAATTTAAATGCCACAATAGATACAGTTTATTCATCATAAGTAATCCCAACTCAGAAGCAATATAGTTGATTGAGCATTAAATTAAAAGCGCTCAATTTTGGAGCTGAAGAGAGAAAATAAAATTAATATCAGACAATATACACTCATACGTTACTTGTCAAAAATGCAATATATTTTTAAAAAAATAATGCGTAATACTACTACTACTTATAATAATATTAGCAATAACAACAATAACAACAACAACAACAATAATAATAATAATAATAATACATTAGTTGCTTGTATTAGTAATTCTGTTGACACGTTCTTATATTATATAGCTGTATTTTAGGTCCCTTTGGCTTGTTTATATCCAAAGTTTACTCTCTCTCTCTCTCTCTCTCTTTCTCTCTCAAACAGCATGTACTCCTGTTTTCTAGCTGTTAGACTTAACAATCTTTCTTTTGAGTCGAGGGACTAAATATCGATCAGACAGTTACGAGAAAAACGTTTCTAAATGCCATTCTTTTATAACATAGAATTGATTTTTATTGACCACGCTTCCCTATATAAATATCATTTCAAGTCCCCGGTTAATAGCATAAGGGACTTTGCGTGTTGCTGTTACCACAAGCAAACCCGATGACCAAAAATTCAAAGTATCCAACGAATGAATCAATCAAAGATATCACTGGATCGACTGATTCACTTCCTAAATGATTAAAGCTGTCCTCTGTTTAAAGAATATAAGGATAAAGTAATATATGATTTATTTCTCTATAACTATGCTTAAAAATGCTCAGGTTTTTCTTGATTTCAAAGTTTATTTTGCAGACTGCCAGCAAATAGTATACATTTAAAAAGACAAATGTATGAAGCATGCAGTTTTGGTGAAAATGGCGGTCGTGCTCAAAGTCAGACCCGGTTTTAACACGCCTTTTAAATAAATAAATCAATTTTAGCATGAATATTCGCGGTATTTTTTTGTCTACTGTTCTTTAGATAATGACTTTGAATCACATTTAACCCTTGCAAGTAAATTTTCTTTTAATTCTTCGAAAACCCTTTAAAGAGAACGGTCATAATTCAAATATTCTAAAAAGATTTCGGATTAGGGGGTCCATATTTTGCGCATTCTTGGGTTATTAAAAGTCTCTTTCGGTTAAAAGCCTTACAATTTAATCCCATTTCTTTCAAAATTTTGTGTTCATGCAAACGATAGTATAAGGCAACGACGGGAATGGAAATACTTTGAAACAGTTCTTTGTTCCGTAAGTGTTAAAAAAAATATAACCCCCCCCCCCAAAAAAAAATCGGCTATCATTGCTTGCTTTAAAGTTATCGCCGTTTAATTTAACTTAATTAACGGGCATTTGAGAAGAAATTTGAGGTATTTAAGATATTTATAGTGAAAGTTAATATCATGCGCTATTGATAATGGTTACTACATTCTAACAATCATTGCAAAATTCAGTCTAATAAGATGATCATGCTATAAGTGGTAAAATGGATTTTGTCGCAATTTTCCAAGGTGATAATTAGGCTATGTAGGCCTTTGTTCTGGTACTTGATAAAGAGCTTTATTGCAAGTGGCAGACCATACCATATAGCATCAAACTGGGGAATAGTATACTATTAACACGCAAAATAGAGGAACCATATAGCATCAAACTGGGGAATAGTATACTATTAACACGCAAAATAGAGGAACCATATAGCATCAAACTGGGGAATAGTATACTATTAACACTCAAAACAGCGGAACCATATAGCATCAAACTGAGGAATAGTATACTATTAACTCGCAAAATAGAGGAACCCTGAACATTCTAATTCCCATCTATCTGGAATAGATATTGTGAACTCTGCTTATACGTGAGTACGAAAGGAAACCCCGATTGTAACCGAGATATTCATAATGCTCAATTATGTGGATTTTTTTTTATTTTTATTTTTTTTATCTTTGTTTACAATGGTTGTTGTTATTGGTTTGGTGTTTTACGTTACAGCAACACAAGAAGACTATTTAGTGCCGAGACAATTGGAGTAAAGTGCCTTGCCCAATGACATAACACGGTAGGCGACACAGGCTGAACCGATGGTAGGATTCGAAACCTAACCCTTTCGGTCGCGAGTCCGGCACGCTAACCACTGCCACCGCGTGAACACAGATACACGTTGATTCATACAAAGGCTGTATTAATTACTGTTATTTTATACTCCAAAGTTGCAGCTTAAGGAACTTTGTTTCATACAATCATTTTAAAGTACATAAAAGCTCTTGTCCAACAACGATTCACAGGATTTACGCTGAAGCTAAGCTATAGAAAAGAAAAAGAAGAAATCAGTCCACCCGATGAAATTCTGACACTTCCACACTTTTTTTTCTGGATTCAAATAGTCATGTGCATGGTTATTTAAAATTGTGAAGAAAAAAATGTTGAGAGCACTAGCACTGCATTTCGTTTTGGCGGCGAGTGAAATGATTCGGGTAGATTTTCGGAAGAAAAACAAACTTTTGTATTGCCTATTATAAATATGTCACCAAGGAACAAGTTTTCTTAATACTTATTGTCATGTTCTTATTCCGTTTTCATTTCTCTATTTCCTATTATCTTTTTCAGCAAAGAATTTACTAAAACTCATGATGTTATTAACTCAAACTCATGATGTTATTGACTAAAACTCATGATGTTATTAACTAAAACTTATGATGTTATTAACTAAACCTCATGATGTTGTTAACTAAAACTCATGATCTTATTAACTAAAACTCACGATGTTATTAACCAAAACTCACGATCTTATTAACTACAACTCATGCTCTTATTAACTAAAACGCATGATCTTATTAACTAAACCTCATGATGTTATTAACTAAAACTCATGTTGTTATTAACTAAAACTCATGGTGTTATTTACTAAAACTGATGATGTTATTCACTACAACTCATAATGTTATTAACTAAAACTCATGATGTTATTAACTAAAATTCACAATGTTGTTAACTAAAACTGACGATGTTTTATTAACTAAAACTTATGTTGTTATAGACTCTAACTAAAAGTCATGATATTGTTAACTAAAACTCATAATGTTATTGACTAAAACTCATTATCTTATTAACTAAAATGCATGATGTTATTAACTAAAACTCATGATGTTGTTAATTAAAACTCATGATGTTATTAACTAAAACTCATGATGTTATTAACTAAAAACTCATGATGTTATTAGCTAAAACTCATTATGTTATTGACGAAAACTCATGATGTTATTGACAAAAGCTCATGATCTTATTAACTCTAAGATTTTTGCACTTTGTATCGAGACAGGCGATGTTTGGAGTAATTTCCTTCTATTTTTGTAGAGTACAGTTTACACTGTGTGTGAAGAAAGGGAATTATTTCATCATGCACTTTCGCTACTAATATGTTGGGACAGATAACGCATTAATGCCGATTTTTTAAATATTTTGGTTAGATAACGCATAAATGCCGATTTTTTCAATATTTATTCTCAGTTGTACCTTAGGGTTGTCTAGATACGATATCAGGATTGGGGATTTGCTCTGTCAACATTTTGTCAAGGAAGAAAAGTGGTATTATTGGTTTTGAATTTGTTTTCTCAAAGTAGATAGGAGATACACAAATAACTCACAATTATATATATTGTTTTAATAATAACCCCTTCGATGACTATTTGCTTTTGAAATATTAAGCTGATTATTTTATGAGCTTTCTGCCAAAAAATAAATACGTGACTAAAGGACTAGAAATACTTACCTTCAATTCATCCTCAATGAGGAATTTTGTCAATTTATTCACGTCGAATTTATATTTTATACCAGTTAAAGTATTTTGTTTAAAACACCGGCAAAAGTTGGCTCTGTGTTAAAATGTAGCTCCATGATCATTTAGAAATCTTAGGTAATTGGTCAAATTTAAAGATCAAGTATAAATGGATATGACAAACAAGGTACACGCTGCCTCTAAGATATAGCCAGAATCAACGTGGCAAGTGATGTTTGATTAAATTGGCAACGTGGCAAGCGATGTCAGATTATTGCCACTGTCAAATGGGTTGAACAGCGTGTAACTAAAGTCAGTAGACCAGTGTACTGATGATAGCGATTTTTAGGACTTGTTTAAATTTGGCTACATTGAAACAAATTTATATGAAATATATATACGATTTGTCTGTTGATACCTGCTCGTTAAAAGTCTTGCGGAAAACATGATTAAGAAGAATGAAAAGGCAGTACGGTGTGTGTTAAGAATAATTTCATGTAAAGACAGTACGATGTGTGTTACGAGTAAAGTCATGTAAAGGCAGTACGATGTATTTTACGAGTAAATTCATGTAAAGACAATACGGTGCTTTGATACAGCTTGATTTTGTTTTCAATATTCAGTATAAATATTTATGGTTTATCAATGTATCATGGATACCACCTGTCGTATGTATGTTTATCTTTTCATAACTGTCTTTATATTTTATTGAAAATTCCCCATGACTATGAAATTTAAATGCGAAAATTTCTTTAAAAAAATAAAGTTCTCGACATTTCGACAGAAACGGAGAATGAGTCAGAGTGTCTGAAAATATATTGATTAATTTTATATTGCACTAACCACACATTGTTGATGTTGCAAGTGCATACTCTCCCTAAGCCAAATTATGTTTCCTCCTGTTTCTGTTCCCGATGGGCTTTAAATGAGTTATGATTTGCACTCCCACATGTATTTTCTATCTGCTATCACTGCTGTATTATCTGGACCAATTATCGCCTAAGTTCAGAACCAGCATCGGCTTAATCGATAGCAATATCTTTTGAGGCAAAATGACTAGCAACACTATAAATTTGCCCTAAAAAAACTTCAGTAACTTGGGGAGCTTTCCCGTGATAATTGATACGATGTTAGCTAGTTTATTGGTTTGCCTGTGAAGAACAAACTAAACTATAAACAGGCCATAAAATGATCGAGTCAACAACAACCTTTAAGTGATTATTTAGAGATACTTTCAGCATCGTTTCTTGTCACAATAGTATTTATGCACAGGCTCTTATACCCGGGAAAAAAAGTTATAAATTCTTCCATCGCAGACGTAGAACAAATACTATCGTACAGTAAATCTCTACTATAAAATTATTTTTTAACTTACCAGATTCTCAAAATAGGCTGCATGTGCCTTTTTCTTTGCTATAGGAAGGATAAAACTGAAATAGAATTGGAACAAGAGAAATACTATGTTGGACTACTATTTAAGCTGAGTGTTTAACAATTCAGAATCATTGGAAAAAGTCGGCATTAAAATTAACACCACTTATGAGCTTTGCGCAAATAATATAATGCAGTTTCCTTGTGGCCCTTAGAACATTGGCTGACAGCAAATATTACCTAGATAACTTCGATAGTGTGCCAAAAAGCTTTTTTAGTCGTCCCATGCATAGGGAGATGTTTGTACTACTTTTTACTGTAGTAGTGGTTCCTGACAGGCTATGAAAGTGATGGATGCATTAAAACATAGAAGATATTTTTGCTATTTTGTATGCCGATGATGTTGCTCTGAAAAAGTGATTTTATTATAGAAACAATATAAATTGTATATGAATTTTATCAAAATACATGTATGAAAATCAGTCTAGATAAAACAAAAATAATTGTTTTCAGAAATGGCGGAATGTTAAGAGAGAGTGAAGACTGATATTTTAGAGGTTAAATGACTGAATGAGCTTATTTGCGTTAATATATGTGTTTAGTGTTTACCCCAAAACTGATACACTGATTTCTTGGGCTCAGAAATATGTTAAATGCACTTTTTGATATCAGCGTAAGTTTGGCTGGTTCAGTAGTTCTGAAATTTGTAAACTTTGGTACGGCATAGTTAAACCAATCTTGTGCTATGTTCTGAAGTCGGGGGAGGGGGTACGAATTTTCAAAAGAAGAGAAATGTATTTACATAAAAGATGGTTTAGTAATCGATCATTCATGTTTTTAAATCTTATGTCTGATGATAAAGCTAGTTCCTTGACGAGACTAGCTACTTTCTTGTACTTTCAAGATTATAATGCATACAATAATCTAATTTATATATATATATATATATATATATATATATATATATATATATATATATATATATATATGTGTATGTATGTATGTATGTATGTATGTATGTATGTGTGTGTGTGTGTGTCCGCTCTGTTCCAACGTTAAATTATGCTGTTTTGTATATGTATTATGGGCCAGTGGCCTGTAATACTGAATAAATGTGTTACATTTGTACTTGTAGTGGATGTTGATATTTTTGAAGGAACATGTTTAAAAGGCACTTCCGGTACTCTGTTGAAATACACTTTAGACAATCTCGACAGACCGGAACTTGATTAAAATACCACATAACATGTGGTTTGTCTTTGTCATCTTATGTGCTTTGAAATTTGAAATTATCTGCAAATTTAAGTAAAGAGAGAATTTCAAAGATTTATATTTTTAATGTTGATGTTGATTGTATTATAACTTATTAGATGCGCGAACTCTATAAACGCAGTATTTCTTTACATTTGCACCGGTATGCATTTTTCTGACACAGTATTAGGAACAAATTAGACATTAAATTAAATAATTAGAAGAAGAAAAAAAAATGCAACAAAATCATCCAATAGCAAAGTGATCAGATCAAATTAAATGGGCAATGTGGTGATATGTTGACTCTTGGAATATTGTTACAGCTAAAAGAAAATAATGCAGGAGTTTTTTTAAAAAAAAGGTTCAAAGCTGTCCATAGACGACTTTCTTAGGACAAAAATACAAGAATAAATGATCTATTTTAGGAAGTATTAGTATCTTATAGATTCCAAATGGGTACTTTAGTATGTAACGTCCTCATTTACTTTATGAAAATTAAATGTTTCAGGAAAGTTTTCCAATAAATACATACGATTCAGACTATATATATGTAATGCACTGTATATTGTATGTTCCACTTAAAATAAATTCAAGCTTTACAAGGAAACAACTAAGTGCAGGATGAGAAATTTTCCATAAGTTTTGAAAGATTAATTCCAATTCGGTTTTATACGGATATCACAACGAACACATAATCTATATCAGTAATCTTGTTGTGTGGTCCTCCTTGATGTCGATTTTTAAGTCACAAACCAACTTTATTATCGTCAAAAGTCAAGATGGAAGGAAAAATAACCAGACAGAATAGTTAGGCTGATTAAAAACAGAAGTCCCAGTCTCGTACAATTTTCAGAGAGTGAATATGTGCTTGTATCTTGCATGAGGGGAATGGAAAGTTGTCTACTATATGTGCTTGTATCTTGCATGAGGGGAATGGAAAGTTGTCTACTATATGTACTTTTATCTTGCATGAGGGGAATGGAAAGTTGTCTACTATATGTGCTTTTATCTTGCATGAGGGGAATGGAAAGTTGTATACTATATGTGCTTTTATCTTGCATGAGGGAAATGGAAAGTTGTCTACTATATGTGCTTTTATCTTGCATGAGGGGAATGGAACCTTGTCTACTTTGTCAGGAAACAATACCGAAATAGTTGTTTGAGACAATGAAAATATTACTTTGATGACCTAAGTCAATGTAGAAGGAAAAGTGGAACATAATCACTCTCATACGAAATAAAATGTCCTTTTCATTCGGTGTGAGAATCCTTAAAAAGTACGTATATACTAGTACTTTAAACAAACACCGTGATTTATTCTTACACTAACGGCACTTTTAATACTTTATTGACTATATCATGCCAAGGAAATGGGAGCTAAGTACCTTTCTCAAGGACACACCAAGGCAGGTATCGAACCTGCGATTTCAAGTCTGACGCTCTCCTGACTGAGCTACCTGCGATTTCAAGTCTGACGCTCTCCTGACTGAGCTACCGCGGCTCCTAAAAGTGGTTGAAATGAATAAAAGTTCATAACAATTTCATCGTTAGTGGAATCATATTTTTAAAAAAACTCTTTCTCATATTTTCTTTTATTTCAAATACCACGCTGGAATTTTTTGTAGGTGACATTTGAAAGGTGTATAGATTTATAGCATGATTTCAATAAAATCGATCTTACCAATAAAATCGAACTTACCAATAAAATCGATCTTACAAAACAATTGAAAATGACTAATAAAAATGGGGGTTTTCTTTATAGCTGGTATAACTATTTTCAATGTTTGGTGTAAATGGCAACCAATATCGAATGATAAATAATGAAATGAACGACAATATAATGTTATTAATTTGTTCACTGAGCCGTTTTTGCCAGAAGAAGTTTTTTCTCTTTCAGCAGAAAATTGATCCTGATTTTGTACTCCTAAAATACTAGAAACGAAGGCACACAACACTTGCTTGTACTATGTGCGACCCCAGCAAGATTAGGGCAATACAAACAAATCACAATAGTGGTGCCCAGAATAGTGTACTTGAAATTTTTATTTTACAATGACAACACATAGAAGCAAGATGAAGAAATTATCAATCGTTTGACATTTCCAACATTTGTTGTTTTCTTTCTACAAAATATGGTTTGAGCTTCATATTTATATTTTCGTTAAGGATCAAATTAGCAGCGTTAACCGTAGTGTATATATAATCTGTGTATATCATATTATCGTGCAAGTGAACTGCGGAAACTCATACATCAAAGTGATTATTGTAAACGAGCGTCATATAAAAAAGAAATTGAATGTACTAAACGTCTCTGCTACACGGACTTCTATTAAGTGTTATTGATTACCTTCTGGATTATTTGGTAATCGATTTAAGTGTTGGTCTTTCAAGGGATCTGTCTGTAAACCGCAAGCAAATTAAAAGCTTTCAGCAATTTTCTGTGATAATTGGTCCGCCTTGTAAGCTTAATTTCCAATACTTGATAGGTAATATATTTCTTGAGATGAGACATATAATTGATTATCAATCATTTAGCACATGTACCACAAGAAAACATCTTATTGGGGCATTCTAAATAGGACTTTGTACGCTCTCACACAGATGGAATGGTTTTGGGCCTAACAAAGTTTTAGCAAATTCAATTCTCGATTTATTTGAATAAAACATCTGTACAACTTATGCCATACTTGTGTGGTCAGAAACAAGAAAACACTCAAATACATGATGACTATAAATCTTCAGTAATTATAATCTTTTCATTACGTTTCATCACTATTAAAATGTTTATGGCTACAGCGCGTATTTTGCAAAAGTAACTCAAAAAGAAAACTGAAAACTGTAAACAGCAGAAGAAGAATGGAAACTGAGAAATAAATTTCTCTAAAAAACAAAATTAGTAACATTATTTTAATTACTAAGCGATGCTTAGTTTCTGGTTTCAGTATAAGTGCGTGATTAATAATACACTGTTATAAAATTTACTTCAACTGCACCATGTTGTAGTGAACTTTTAGTGTTTGAGACCATTTATAGAGAGTAAAAGTATAAATACACACCCATATATACAGTAACAAAGGATAATTGCACACATATATACAGAAGAAAGGATAATTACAGACTAATGATAATTACACACGTATGTAAACAGAAAAAAGGATAATTACACACATATATATAGAATAAAGGAAACTTGCACACATATATACAGAGAAAAGGAAACCCACACACATATATATATTATACATGTATATATATTCATGTCAAAGAAACGGTATTCCTTATAGCCAGGAGAAAAGATACTGACGTATCATTTTCAGATGATTGTCTTTGAATGAATTAAAACATATTTCCAAAGCAGGAATTTTCCTATACATGTAATTAATTCTGCTTTGAATAAAGACTGTATTCTTATTCAAAAGGATGCTTTAAACACAGTAGAATGTACGAAAGAGAAAAATATAATTCCTTTCATTCCTTTCATAATACAATATAATCCTTTATTATCTAATATAGGCTTTACAATTAATACATTTGGAGTCTCCTCAACTTATCAAATAAAAAAAGCGTAAAAATACGTAATAAAAGTAAGCCAATTCTTGCTTATAGAAGACCTAGGAATTCGCACGATTTTTTTTATCAGAACAAAAACCGACAGAAAATATAAAAAGATCTTTTTCATCATCTAGATGAAACAGACGTCGGTGCTCTCAATGTTCAAATATTAGAGAAAGTACCTTTTTTAGTACCACCAATACAGAAGAATTGTTTTCTAGGTTATAAGATTGACTGTGTATCAACTGATGTAATTTATTTGATAAGCTGAAAAAAAATGTAAAATTTATTTGATAAGCTGTAAAAAAAATGTAAAATGCAATATGCTGGACAAACACTTCAACAAGTTTCTAAGAGAATGAATAATCACAGCTTTCATATAAAAAATATGTATGAATGATCAGTTCTTCTCTAGTGTTTCAATACATTCTAATACAAATAATCACTCTTTACGTGATATTTCTTTCATGACAGTCGATATTGTGCATGGACAGATGAATAAACTGATTAAAGAAAGTTATGAATTAATCGGTTAGATACTTTATATGATATGTTGTATACATATATATCAATTATAAATATATACATGTATTATCACTGTTTGTCTCTACATTGTAATTTCACTGACTCAGTTTTTATTAGAGACTCATGTATCTTTCTGATCATGTTATGCATATTAGAGTGTTATGATAAATGCATATCATTTGTGACGTTATGTCAATGACGTAATTGTTTCTAAATATATAAACGTCATGCGTTTCTTTCAAAATAATTCGTGCCAAAAGAAGCATACATTAATAGCAAAACTAGTAGCACACATTTATCGGCGTTTGTCTTGTTTTTTTATTTCAATCATAGATCATAGATAGATAGATAGATAGATAGATAGATAGATAGATAGATAGATAGATAGATAGATAGATAGATAGATAGATAGATAGATAGATAGATAGATAGATAGATAGATAGGTAGGTAGGTAGATAGTTAGGTAGATAGATAGATACAGGAAAAAGGAAACTTGCAAACATATATACAGTAACAAAAATAGTAATTATACATATATATAAAGTTATAAATGGACAATTAATTACACGCATTCGGACAAAAGGATAATTACATACTTATATACAGCAAAACAGGACAATTGCAGATATATTTACAGTTAAAGGGATAATTACACACACACACAAAGATATATATATACATATTATATATACACAGAGTATATATATATATATATATATATATATATATATATATATACATATTATATATACACAGAGTATATATATATATATATATACACACAGTTATAAAGGATAATTGCGCATACATATACGGAAAAATGTATAATGATACACGTATATACAGTACAAAAGGGTAAGTACACACATAAATGCAGAAAACAAATACACACATATAAACAGTAATACAATGATCATTACACACATATATACATTATAAAAAAGATAATTACGCACATATATACAGTAAGAAAGGATAATTACACATATATACAGTAAGAAAGGATAATTACACATATATACAGTAAGAAAGGATAATTACACATATATACAGTAAGAAAGGATAATTACACATATACACAGAAGAAGAATGACACACATATATACAGTAAAAAGGGATAATTACGCACATATAGGAAGTAGAAAGCGGATCATTACACACGTATATACAGTACGACAATCACACACATATGAACAGTAAGAAAGGGTAATCACACACATATGAACAGTATCAAAGGGTAATCACACACATATGAACAGTAAGAAAGGGTAATCACACACAAATGAACAGTAAGAAAGGGTAATCACACACATATGAACAGTATCAAAGGGTAATCACACACAT
The DNA here is from genome assembly GCA_029931535.1 of Margaritifera margaritifera. NCBI lineage: Eukaryota > Metazoa > Mollusca > Bivalvia > Unionida > Margaritiferidae > Margaritifera > Margaritifera margaritifera. The sequence continues at coordinate 230,902 of JAQPZY010001162.1, read as the reverse complement.
ATGAACAGTATCAAAGGGTAATCACACACATATGAACAGTAAGAAAGGGTAATCACACACATATGAAAAGTATCAAAGGGTAATCACACACATATGAACAGTAAGAAAGGGTAATCACACACATATGAACAGTATCAAAGGGTAATCACACACATATGAACAGTAAGAAAGGGTAATCACACACATATGAACAGTATCAAAGGGTAATCACACACATATGAACTGTAAGAAAAGGTAATCACACTCATACATACATTAAGAAACATATGTACAGTAAAACAAGTATAATTACACACATATATACAGTAGATAAAAAAACCTCATTACTTGTTTTAAAATCTTAACTTTAAATTCATGCTTCATACATTCAGAAAAGTTAATGGTATGATAAATTTATTGTCATTTACAGGTTTTTCGGATTATTTGTGATTTTCACTCTTAGAGGAAAGCGGGTCATGCCATGCAGAATGGACAAGTTTAACAGACAATCATTTTGATTGAAGAAATACGTTGTCCAAAATGTTGCTTTTCTTTATTGGTTCAATTAATATATCACAGACACTTGCAGCTTTGTTTGCAAGACGCATACTCACTCTTATACTCATCATTAGAATCGATTAGTTAACATAACTTTGAGTATCTGTTAAGCGCTGGATTTCGGACAGGCGCTGTCTCTGGTATAAGTGTGTTTACAAGGGATTTGGCACAGATCAATGCCTCTCTCTCACCCCCATCCCCCTTATATGTTGTTGGTGTTGGGGGGGGGGGGGGTGCTCTTCCTTATTCAGAATCCAATCCTCTTTTCATAGTAGCCACGTTATCGTCGAAAAGATGCTTGGGTTTGGGGTAGCCACGTTATCGTAGAAAAGATGCCGACAGATCAATACCTCTTTGAAGTAGAAACAGAAATCTATAAAGGTTTGAGAGGAAAACAGTCGAAATTGGCCAAAACATATGAAAACATACAATATGATATGTCAAAGAGATACATTTTGCATTACATAATGTTATCTTTGGCTTTTTTCGTGTCAGCATCTAATGCATTTTTTTTTCACCAGACGAAGACCAGAAAACTGAGAGGAAATGTAATTGCATGTATATGATTTTGAGATGTCTCGAAGTTTTATGATAACACAAAAAAATAAATAAATAAAAGAGGTAACTTTGAAAACCGTTTCAAATTAAATATAGCATGCTGAATCGTGATAAATTACATGCATGCTATTAGAGCTCATTTTGCTCATGTCATGTTATTTGACTATACACTGTATCTGTACATCAATGATTGAAGGAATCTTTATGAAATTAAAGATGTTCGATACAGCATTTTAAAATATATGCCAAGATTAACTGAATTCTGTATACAGTATTCCTTACACTCTATTTCGTTTTTAGTAATGTTTTATGGATACGGGAAGTGACCTTATATCTTGTTTTAAAATCTACATTTACTGTAACACAGAAAAGTAGGATCGTCATTTTTTCTTTAATATCTTCATATTTATATCGTAAATAAACATGATTGTGTCCCACAAATACTTTAATTGTGGTATAAGAGCAAAATTGTGCGTGCGTGAAAAAAAAAAAAAAAGAAATGTCAGGGAGTCGAAAAAATCCAGTTTCAAAATAGGTATTTCACTACTGGTCTAGCTCAAATGCAGGTACGATACAACTAATTCTTTTTCCTAAATATCATCGTATGGCATAATTCCCTCACCCTTTTTTTGTACAAACATGGTCCAAATTAAGTTTGGAAGCCGTGGTAGCACATTTAGTATAAACTCGGACTGGTGAGCAATAAATTATTACAATAATGTAAATGAAGAGGTTTTAATAGGTGTTAGATTTCAGAAGTGCTTTTTAAGCAAAAAATTTGTAAGCGGGCTTAGCCCAAAATAACAGAATAATTGATGTGCGTCTCTGATGCACACCGAGAAAAGTAATCAATATAAGTCCAGACTTACGCGTCGGCTGCCTCGGTCTGTCTTTGCGACACGCACTTAGGTCCCTTTTCCTCGGCATGCTATGGCCATTATAAAGTGGTGAAAGTGCTGTTAAAAACCAATAAACAACACCCAACCAACAATAAAATGAATGTCTAATCCTTCGTTTTAAAAACAAACCAAAAAGAATGTCAGTTTTTTACGATTACCATGAATTCCGCAGAAAATGAAAACAAAAATTCTATATAATACCAGCCCTCCCATTTTACCACAACATTTTACAGTTTTAATTTACATTGTAAAAATTGGTAATTCCTTGCAGATGACAAATTTATCGTTCAAATTAATACAGACTCATAATTCCTTTTGCCATTATTAACCAATCAGGCGACAGTTTATATGTAAACGTTAGCCACGGATTCCTCTAACAAATTGGACCAATCAAATTCACTGCTTCGTTTTTTTTTTTTTTATAGCTTTCTCATATCTATATATAATACCTCTGTTGCACAGTCCAAACCATTTATTTCATCAAGATTTGAGTGACTGTTTTGAAAAGTCAGTCTACCACATAGGTGAAAAAATGTGATATTACATCCTTGAATATTATGCTTTTCTTGCAAAATGTTAGAATTTCAGGCAAGTACATATTAAAATCTCGTTTCGCACAATTATTTTATAATATATGATATAAGAATTTTCATAGCTGCCTATGGTATGACATGTCAATTATGGATCTTGAATGATTAAGTAAAGTCGTGTACAAATGGACCAAAAGTACTGGAATCATCATTTATTTATATCTCAGGCAATGGCGGCGCGAGGGTTCGAGGTGCCCAGGGGCAATGTTCTTTAGTGGCGCCCCTACCGAGGAGCCCGGGGGCAATGTTTTTTTTGCCACAGAGAACAGTTTTTATGTCAGTTGCCAACCTCCAATCCAACTCCTCATCTACGCCCCGGTTACAGTTGCAAAAAAAACCAAGCTCCGACGGCGCCCCCCCCCCTTGCCAGAGCCCGGGGGCAATTGCCCCCCCCCCCATCCCCCCACGCGCCGTCACTGATCTCAGGTGTCAAAGTAAGAAACTTCCTCATCCAAGGTGTTTCGCTTTTTATTTTATACGACATAGAGATTACCCACTGTCCTATGTCAATAAACCATTGGAAGCCAAATTCATCATGGCTAAATCAGACAGAATTCAATTCTTAATAAAACAATTACATCAGGAGGGCATATATCTCTGTATTTTTAAATATGCTATCGCAAAAGTCCAAAATTTAGTAAATTTTCCTGTATCGACTGAGTTAAAATCTAAATTTGAACCCTTTATGTGTCTCTAGGTTGTTCATCATGCTTCAGTTAGTTGAAAATAACAAGTGAACCAGCCAGTTATATTAACTGAAGTTTAATGTCACTGAGCGAGTTTGATAGGAGAGTCCAGTTATCAGAACCACTAAAACCCGTAGTTCTTTAATTTCCACTGTACCAGCTGCATAAGATTGATGGTTCCGTGAACCATGAAATAATATTTACTAAAGAAAAAAAAATTTATAAGTAAAGCAATAATTTTATGATTGCGTCCCAACTCATGTATTTTACTACTAAATATCCAATTAATCAGTAAAAGATAATACTTTCATTCCACTTGAGGGCTGTTCTCAGCAATGAAGTAACAGTGATGCAAACAAATGCTGACAAATCAAGGTTTTGAAACAGAATTTCTGAATTTAGTTTGCTTATTAGATTTGGTCATGCTAAAATGTGTGCATCTACACGTATGTAAAATATTTCCCTATATGGTGCATGTACACAGAGATTCCCTCCTCCCACAAACTGTATTGGTAAGAGACAACAAATTATTTTCTATACCTCCCTGTTTAGAACAAAAAATAAATAAAAAATAAACAAAACAAAAAAAATAATGAAAGTTAGAACCTTTGGTCCAAAGTAAAAAGCAAAAATATGTCGGGTTATATGGCATTTATTAACCAATCAGACCATAGATTGTATGTAAATGTTAGCCACGGAATCCCCCAAAAAATGAAGTAATCAGATTCACTGTTTTTCAGTTCTCACATACTTGCACTGTTAGTATTTAAACTAACCTGTGAAGCAATCAGATTCACTGTTTTTCAGTTATCACATACTTGCACTGTTAGTATTTAAACTAACCTGTGAAGCAATCAGATTCACTGTTTTTCAGTTCTCACATACTTGCGCTGTTAGTATTTAAACTAACCTGTGAAGCAATCAGATTCACTGTTTTTCAGTTCTCACATACTTGCACTGTTAGTATTTAAACTAACCTGTGAAGCAATCAGATTCACTGTTTTTCAGTTCTCACATACTTGCGCTGTTAGTATTTGAACTAACCTGTGAAGCAATCAGATTCACTGTTTTTCAGTTCTCACATACTTGCACTGTTAGTATTTAAACTAACCTGTGAAGCAATCAGATTCACTGTTTTTCAGTTCTCACATACTTGCACTGTTAGTATTTAAAACTAACCTGTGAAACCAGAAAGATAATCATGTTAGATATGTTCTTGTTTAAAATCCCTAGTTATTGACTAATGCGTAAAACTCAAAATGCTGAATTAATGGCATTCATGATTAATTTGTCATAATTAGTCAAATCTGAGTGATAAGGAAACGACAAAATAGGAATAGGAAGGTGTCATTAAGGATGTATGTATGTATGTATGTATGTATGTATGTATGTATGTATGTATGTATGTATGTATGTATGTATGTATGTATGTATGTACGTTTGTATGTAGGAAATAAAGATAAACTAATTAATATAAAGAGCAAAAATCAGTTGAAATATTATAGAATCTGACATTCAAATTAAATAATCAACCATTTATTTCATTTAGTATTTCCTACGCGTTTAACTTATTTATGAAGAGAGTATCTGATAAATCGTGTAGTACTGTGTGCAAGAATCCGCTTCTTTTTCAACCATTGTGGAACACAACCATCAAGTAAGACATGAATGTCACAGCATAAGATAAGTAAATTCAGAGTTGTATGTCACTGTATAAGATAAATAAATTCAGACATGTATGTCACACTATAAGATAAGTAAATTCAGACATGTATGTCACTCTATAAGATAAGTAAATTCAAACATGTATGTTACTCTATAAGATAAGTAAATTCAAACATGTATATCACTGTATAAGATAAGTAAATTCAAACATTCATGTCACTGTATAAGATAAGTAAATTCAGACATGTATGTTACTCTATAAGATAAGTAAATTCAGACATGTATGTCACTCTATAAGATTAGTAAATTCAAACATGTATGTCACTCCATAAGATAAGTAAATTCAAACATGTATATCATTGTATAAGATAAGTAAATTCAAACATGTATTTCACTGTATAAGATATGTGAATTCAGACATGTTTGTCTCTGTATAAGATAAGTAAATTCATACATGAATGTCGCTGTATAAGATAAGTAAATTCAGACATGTATGTCACTGTATAAGATAAGTAAATTCAGACTAGTGCTTCGCGTAATTTGCAGCTGTGGCAGTTAATTTATGTGTTCTAATCAGCGACGCAACAACTAAAACTATATTTATTTAACTACTACTGGTGATGTAAAAGTTTATAGCTGTTTTGCTTTCCTCACCTATGAAGCTAAACTTATATTTCTATCAAAGTATCAAGAGAGAGAGAGAGAGAGAGAGAGAGAGAGAGAGAGAGAGAGAGAGAGAGAGAGAGAGAGATTTATATGCACTTTCTATCCCTTAACGCTAGAACTGGCAAAATCTTTGACGCCGGGATATACGTTAATCGTGTGCAAAATATATTTTTATTAATCTGTCTTCTGTCTATCTATCTAAATGTACCTATGTATCTCTATCTTCATCTATGTATGTATGTATGTATGTATGTATGTATGTATGTATGTATGTATGTATGTATGTATGTATGTATGTATGTATGTATGTATGTATGTATGTATGTATGTATGTATGTATGTATGTATGTATGTATGTATGTATGTATGTAAGTGTGTATGTATTTATGTGTACATATATGTATATGTATGTATGTATGTATGTATGTATGTATGTATGTATGTATGTATGTATGTATGTATGTATGTATGTATGTATGTATGTATGTATGTATGTATGTATGTATGTATGTATGTATGCATGTATGTATGTATGTATGTATGTATGTATGTATGTATGTATTTATGTATATAAGTGTGTATGTATTTATGTGTACATATATGTGTATGTATGTATGTAGGTAGGTAGGTAGGTAGGTAGGTAGGTAGGTAGGTAGGTAGGTAGGTAGGTATGTATGTATGTATGTGTGTGTGTGTATGTGTGTATTGTACGTATGTATTTTTATATCATTCGGTTTTTTTTGGGGGGGGGCGGGTCTTTTCCATTTAAAGATTCCTATTGGTACCTTTAATACTTCTGTCGTAAGTAAACATGCTTCTATCCCTTAACAACATTCATTGTGGTAGAGTAGCAAACTGGATTAACGACTTCTTTGTAACCTGGATGAAGATGACAATAATGTCGCTTGTGAGAGTGGTGACGATGATTCTGATATAATCTTTAATACCTATTAAATATTAAATATTGATCCAAATGAGTTTATTTAAGCAAACAAAATCGCCAGAAAATATTTTTTTGGTAACATTGTTTTATAAAATGTGTTCTTGTGCATCATAATGATATTTTTTTTTAATGACACATTCAGGAACATTATTATTATTATTATTATTATTATTATTATTATTATTATTATTATTATTATTATTATTATTATCATTATTATTCATTGTCCTCGAGTCAATACAGACATGAATGCAGTTCTAGCGGTTATACAAATGCAGTTACAATATACTTGGTAGGGTGAGAACTTCTCCCTTTTCTTTGCAAGTACGTTTCTGGAAGCAATAACTTTTTTAAAAAAAACTTCGTCCATTTGGTCGAAAACAAATCAACGTATTTATCACTTCTCGCGAGAACGAAAGAGATAAGTAGTATCATAGCTCCTAAAATTGAAGATTTATTCAAAGGTGGGTTTTACCGTAACTTAACTTATATGGTGATGCAATTAGTCTCTGATAAGTATGATATATTTTCGGATTACACGTGGGTACATTCACGTTAAGGTGGCGCTCTCCAGTTTCGTACTTTGCATGGGTTAGATTTTTAAAGAAAAAGAATTACCCAGGTTTTCCTGACTGGCTGTCCTGGCTATTTAAAAAGGACCTTGTATATCTTAGGTATTGTTAAAAGAACTTTGAATTCCCTTTATTTTGGTGTATGATTGATGGGTGAAATTTGGGTTATAGAGTATACAGCTTGGTCTTACTTAAGATGTGCACCTCTCAAAAAACTGCTAGCTCCGCTTGGTCATTTTCACTTCCTGGACTTCAAAGGTAATTTTAAAAAAAAAAGAGCCCATAACTTTTTTTTACATTTTAGATATTTTGTAATTCATTCATAGTACTTTCAGAGGCTGATATTGTCTGCTCTGGCAAAATTCGTTACCCTTTTTAATAACTCCTGAAAATAGTGCACTTTTGGCTAATTCAGACTGATTTTTCGAGTACTTTGGAGCGGCCATTTTGTCTGCTGTGTACTTAGATCATGTCCAGTTTCCACAAGTACAATATGTAAAGAAATTTCAGCCACAGTACATGAAAGTAACATAGAGGTATGCCAACATTCTTTCCATTGTGCATGTTGCAAATGCAAAATACTTCATCTTACACCTGTCACTCTCTCAGAAGCATGTATTATCTGTAGAGCGCCCCCATAAATCACACAAAACTCTCTTAAGAGGAGTTATAATTGGTTTTTACAATCGCTTTGACGTCATCGCTGTACTGCTTATCAACCGTCAATAAACAATACTCAAGTGTAATTTTCTCGAAGGCATTAGTAACAATTTGAATAATCATTGTATTGTTTTTAGTTGCAAATTTTCCGCAATTTAGCGGATAAACACCACGTTTCCTTTTACATATTAGGGAATCAGACGTAACATTGATCGCTTCAAACTATTCGTTGCATGATTCATGAAAGCTTTTGACAGATTTCACTAAATGTTTTCACTTTCTTTAGCCAGGGGACTTCTAATGAGTCTTGGTGCGCCAATCATTTTGCCAGAGCACTTATGGCTTGTGGAATCCTGGGATACGCGAGTAAAATCAAATAAGCAAAATTGAATCAGCTTGTCACATGACGGTAATTGATACAACACACGTTTTGTTACATGATGTGTTGAAGTTTTTTAAGACTTGTTAAAAGCCCTTTAAATGTTGGTTTGAATAATGTCTGTTGAGAATACCGTAAGGCTTAATACCCCTAATCGCTTGCCTAGATCTCTTTGCACATGGCAACGACAAGTCAATGGTTTTTGTGAAATGTCAAGAACAAGTTTCTCGACAAACGCACCTTCTCGGTACTCTATATCAGATTCTATATTTCTTTTATTTTCTTTATTTCACTTATTTATGCATACAGTGTGAAAGGATTAATAAGCAGTCATTTTAGGACATTACAAATAACATTTATTTATTCATGCGAATGTAAATGCAAACTGCATCAAATGCAAAAGTTTAAATTCATATAGCAACCTAGATTTTGTATTCTCGGCTCCCGGTGTCGTCAGTGAATTTATTCAGTGAACCTTACAGATATGTTGTGTTTTTCAGTCCATCATCCTCGATCATATGACGTAATTATTTAAGCTGTTTTATATTTTATTACACTGTTAAATTCATGTAATTCTCTTTCGCTTTATGTTACATATGGTTAGAATTGTAAAGCACTTTGTTGTATTTGCTTCTTAAAGGGCCGATTGGCATATTGCAAATAAACATCTATTTATGTAAAATTACAGAACGTGAATGTTCCCTACTTTATGCTGAATAGGAAGATAAAATAAATGTAAGTAACGCTATCTCTCTCGGACTGATTCAATTTCATATTTATTTGGCATATTGTTACCTTTGCTTTTATATCCCTTTTCATATTCATACAGATATCAATTTTAATACATGTATAATCATTACAAAGTTGTCAGTCTTTCTTGCAATAAAAAAATGCACCGATAAAAGAAATAATCTAGTGCGTAGCAACCGCCCAAGCAACCCCCGCAACTGCCGGGGTTGCTGGGTAGGCCCAAAATTCCCATCAAACAACTTTTTTAATGGGGGGAGGGGGGCAGAATTTCTTCCTACGCTACTGCCATAATCACATCCATCTATCTTTCCATCCATCTATCCATCTAGAGATTTTTAATCCAATATATCGCTTTTCTTTGTTTACATGTCGCGAAGGTAACATTCAGTATATCATAATTCTGTTCTAAAATTATAATTCCTGTATAGTCACTAAATTAATACAGGTGTTTCTTTTACCCTGTCATTTATTTGTTAAATTTGGATTCTGTTATTATTATTATTATTATTATTATTATTATTATTATTATTATTATTATTATTATTAAAAGCTTTATTGAAGTCGGAAGCGACTTCAGATAAACAGACCAATAACTGCAGAGCACCACGTTCTAAAGAAGATGATGGGCACTCACATCAAATGTCGAGAATGGAAAGTTCTTTGTTTCATTTAATGGCACATAATACTCCCAAACATTTCCTTGTGCATAAATGTCGCGTTCGATACAATTAAATCCTTGGTAGTGACAGCTATTAAGGATTGTAGCTATATCGTAATTCAAAACAGTCATGAAGAAAAAGAACCGTTGGCCCATTCTTTTCTACAGATCTAGCTGTAATATAAATGATTTGATCACTCCTGACATGTGGACGGAGGAAAACGATATAAACTCTACATCAAGGCAGATGGATGATGTTGAAATAGACGCCAACAGCAATCATTACGAAACCTAAGAACTTATTATGATGTACAAGTTTTGGAACAATTATTTGCAGAGAACAAAATCAGGATTTAAAGATTACATTGTATCAAAAAGAGGGAAGTCAAATGTAAATATTTCCTAGGTGTATATACTTTTCTAATAAGACACAAGGGGCCGCTTTGGTACCCAGAGAGGTCTAGTCCAGAGAAATGAATATAGACAGTGGAAGCATCATCTTACCGTTATCTGTACTCATTCTTTATTTTAATACATAAGATGTTTTCTTATTTGTTTACTATCCTTTTCTTGTCTTCATTTTCTTTTACCAAGTGCAATCAAACCAAAACATAATTGTCAAGCCTGACAGAGTATTAAAAGACGATAGATAGATAGATAGATAGATAGATAGATAGATAGATAGATAGATAGATAGATAGATAGATAGATAGATAGATAGATAGACATATATATAAATACATACAAGATAGATAGATATATAGACAGATAGATTGATAAATAGACTGATATACAGACAGATATATATATATATATATATAGAGAGAGAGAGAGAGAGAGAGAGACAAACAGACAGACAGAGAGACAAACAGAGACAGAGAGATTGAGAGAGACAGAGAGAGAGAGATAGATAGATATAGATAGACGGACAGACATTTAGATAGATAGATAGATAGATAGATAGATAGATAGATAGATAGATAGATAGATAGATAGATAGATAGATAGATAGATAGATAGATAGATAGATAGATAGATAGACAGACAGACATATAGATAGATAGATAGATAGATAGATAGATAGATAGATAGATAGGTAGACAGATAGATATATATATATAGAACTGTAGTATTGTATTAAGCAAAAACCTATTAATATTGTATAAAGCACCAGCCAATATTGCATTTGTACAAATTAATTGAACATATGTACATACTACTGATGTTTGAGTGATAAATAACTGGTGATAAAGAAAACACAAGTCACAAAATATATTAATTTGGATGCCGGATGTACATTTAGACGAATATAGTAATATTAGATGAAAAGATCCTCCATTACTAATTCCAGTGCACCGAACATAAAAACTTCTGAAAGATGCAAACGAAGTATTTTTCTTTTATGCAGACGCCATTTACCTGTATCATCATTTAAAGCAGTTATATTCATATAATGTTTTTAAATAATTCATATTCATTTTTTATCAGGTTACAGATTGAGAATTTGTAATCAAAGAACTTTATTTCAGACAAACCAGCTTTTCTTCAAAGGTTAATACTTCCTAGGTGCATGGAAAGTTATTAATTAGAGGTTGCTCATATAAACAAAGTTATCTTTGCTTCAACTTGCATTGCGTGATATTTCCTCGTAACGGATCATCGTTAATGTTGAGATTTGAGTCATGCCAATATTTACGTTTTTTACCGATAATAAAACTCTTCTTCAGCCGTCATTATAGGAATATATATATTCAGTATTCAAGTGCCTTAGCAAATTCAGTGTGTTCCTCACATGGAATTCTTGAGAGAGAGTCATGTAAACAATCCAAATTCGCTGTTACTTATACTGTTTTGAGGCTTGTTGGTCTTAAAAATCTGTGGAGCATTTTAGCAAATAGTTCCCGATTGTGTTGGTCCTGTCTAGTGGGAGAAATGATTAGAGAAAAGAAAATGAATAGTATGGCAACAGACAAAAACGATCGTCAATGTGTAATATACATATAGTAAATAAAGCAATGAGTTGTACCAGAAACAGATCCACAAGGACACATTTTGATTATTTATGACTCAAGAAGTAACAAACAGTCAAGAAAAGGTCAATAGTCATGCCTTCAGCCATGGCACTTCATATCAATTGGAAGCTACCGAAACTTGAAAGATACCGAGCACTAAAACTAAAGAAATATAAATATTCCTTTATAGCTGTATTATATTAAACAAAAATGTTTTGTCTACGTGCACTTTGTTTAAGGCAAACTGTAGCGTAATATTTAAAGAGTGAACAGGACATCAACAGCCATGGCTATACCCCATAAAGGTATGAAGGCATAAATGTGCTGTCGTATTTACACACATTGATTTTCCAACTTAAATTATGTGATTATTATGGGTATATCATATATATATATATATATATATATATATATATATATATATATATATATATATATATATATATATATATATATATATATATATGTGTGTGTGTGTGTGTGTGTGTGTCTGTATCTGTGTCTGTGTGTGTCCGTGTCTGTGTGAATGTGTGTGTGTGTGTGTGTGTGTGTGTGTGTGTGTGTGTGCAACTGGTATTAATAGCTTTCCCCTACCTCTTTCTTTAAACATTGTATAATCATATACATCACGTCTCCACTATTCATGACATCGGCTATTTTAGAATGGATTTGCAACTTTAGTGTACTAGCCCAATATTGCATGAATCGATCACTTTTCTCAAAATGTTTTATTTTCAAGCACTGATCATTTTTCAAATTTTTGCACAGTTGTCTCGGTAGAAAAGTATATATACTTGGGTATCATTCAGGAGGAAATTTTTGAAAACGTTTTGTAAACGGCTTAAGACACTGTCAAACAGAGGAACCGATACCAATGTGTTCCACAATTCTACAGTCAAATTCAGTTAATCTGTCAAATAAATTAACAAATCCCATATGGGCGCATACAGATTAGTTATATGGCTCCTATAAAATTTTCTTCGTTGTACTTCTCCCCGATACCATGTCCTGTTTCATCTGCTATATCTATTTGTCTGTCTCCATTTAGTATTAACATGTATTTGCTTGTCTCCATTTAATATTACCATGTATTTGTCTGTCTCCATTTAGTATTAACATGTATTTGCTTGTCTCCATTTAATATTACCATGTATTTGTCTGTCTCCATTTAGTATTACTATGTACTTATCTGTCTCTATTTAGTATTACCATGTACTTGTTTGTCTCCATTTAGTATTAGCATGTACTTGTCTGTCTCCATTTAGTATTACTATGTACTTGTTTGTCTCCATTTAATATTACCATGTACTCGTCTGTCTCTATTTAGTATTACCATGTACTCGTCTGTCTCCATTTAGTATTACTATGTACTTGTTTGTCTCCATTTAATATTACCATGTACTCGTCTGTCTCTATTTAATATTACCATGTACTCGTCTGTCTCCATTTAGTATTACTATGTACTTGTCTGTCTCTATTTAGTATTACCATGTACTTGTTTGACTCCATTTAGCAATACCATGTACTTGTCTGTCTCTATTTAGTATTACCATGTACTTGTTTGTCTCCATTTAGTATTAGCATGTACTTGTCTGTGTTTATTTAGTATTACCATGTACTTGTTTGTCTCCATTTAGCATTACCATATACTTGTCTGACTCTATTAGTATTACCATGTACTTGTTTGACTCCATTTAGTATTACCATGTACTTGTTTGTCTCCATTTAATATTACCATGTACTTGTCTGTCTCCATTTAATATTAACATGTACTTGTTTATCTCCATTTAATAGTACCATGTACTTGTCTGTCTCTATTAGTATTATCATGTACTTGTCTGTCACCATTTAGTATTACCATGTACTTGTTTGTCTACATTTAGTATTACCATGTACTTGTCTGTCTCTATTAGTATTACCATGTACTTGTCTGTCTCCATTTAGTATTACCATGTACTTGTTTATCTCCGTTTAATATTACCATGTACTTATCTATCTCTATTTAATATTACTATGTACTTGTCTGTCTCTATTTAGTATTACTATGTACTTGTCTGTCTCCATTTAGTATTACTATGTCCTTGTCTGTCTCTATTTAATATTACCATGTACTTGTCTGTCTCTATTTAGTATTACTATATACTTGTCTGTCTCCATTTAATATTACCATGTACTTGTCTGTCTCCATTTAATATTACCATGTACTTGTTTGACTCTGTTTAGTATTACCATGTACTTGTCTATCTCTATTTAGTATTACCATGTACTTGTTTGTCTCCATTTAGTATTACTATGTACTTGTCTGTCTCTATTTAATATTACCATGTGCTTTTCTGTCTCTATTTAGTATTAATATATACTTGTCTTTCTCCATTTAATATTAGCATGTACTTGTTTGTCTCCATTTAGTATTACCATGTACTTGTCTGTCTCCATTTAATATTAACATGTACTTGTTTATCTCCATTTAATAGTACCATGTACTTGTCTGTCTCTATTAGTATTATCATGTACTTGTCTGTCTCCATTTAGTATTACCATGTACTTGTTTATCTCCATTTAATATTACCATGTACTTATCTATCTCTATTTAATATTACTATGTACTTGTCTGTCTCTATTTAGTATTACTATGTACTTGTCTGTCTCCATTTAGTATTAATATGTTCTTGTCTGTCTCTATTTAATATTACCATGTACTTGTCTGTCTCTATTTAGTATTACTATATACTTGTCTGTCTCCATTTAATATTACCATGTACTTGTCTGTCTCCATTTAATATTACCATGTACTTGTTTGACTCTGTTTAGTATTACCATGTACTTGTCTATCTCTATTTAGTATTACCATGTACTTGTTTGTCTCCATTTAGTATTACTATGTACTTGTCTGTCTCTATTTAATATTACCATGTGCTTTTCTGTCTCTATTTAGTATTACTATATACTTGTCTGTCTCCATTTAATATTACCATGTACTTGTTTGTCTCCATTTAGTAGTACCATGTACTTGTCTGTCTCCATTTAGTATTACCATGTACTTGTCTGTCTCCATTTAGTATTACCATGTACTTGCAGATTTATACATGATCATCATAATTCTGACATTATCCTTCAAGTCTTTTGTATGGCACCTTTATATAAATCTACATGTGAAATAATGGCGCAAATAAAATTAAGTGAACATGATTTGATGTATTTATCTATTCAATGGCCTCGTACATGTTTCTACGTTAATCTAAGAATACTTGATTATCTTAGGAACAATTCCACTTGACCTGTGCATAAACATGGGAAATTGTTGCCTTTTTTCACAGTTATAACACCTAACTTACTTTTCTAACTGTCCTTATATTTCTATATTGTCACATAGCAAAAAAAGCCGTTCGATATTGTTTTCCTAATTTATTCTTTGGCGCAACATACCTAGAAGCTATAAAATATCGTAATACACATATCGAATTTCTCCCTTTACTGTGAAATTCAAAAATGACTTTTCTAAAGGAAGTTCCGAATTTTAAATAAATATTTGATCCTTCAAGATTTGTGATAAAATATTCATACGTCATATTGCAAAAATGGAGTACACGAATTATCCGTTGTTGAAATAATGGAATGTATCCTCGTCTATAACTGCAAATTTATAGCCGAGTAATTTGTCATGTCATACGCAGAGAATGTCGTAAGATAAAATTGCCACTATCCGTGGAGTAATTAAATGGTTTAAACTATATCCGATGGAGACAGATTGATTTCAGGTGTTATGCAACTGAGGATCACCCGCCTCCGAAATTAGACACATCAGTGTAATTTGTGACGATAATGATGCTCGATCAATGGCCTGATGTGAAACAGTTTATTCCTTTGACAGCAATTTGAGACGGTTATATTTTATGGTGAAATACTTTTCTGGATTTTGCCATTGCAGTTCTTAAATATTATACCTTAAGTATATTACCAATTTTTTACATGAATCTGTCAATCCATCCATACTTACATATATACATGGGCAAAAAGACATCAGGCAAACAATGACATAATTCCAGTTTTTAGTTATTTTCTCGGACTCACCTTTGTCACACAACCTCTGAAACATTTTACGTGCGGGGATAAATCTCGATGCGATGAAATTTCATAAACGTGCAGGTAAAAATACTTTCTTTGAAGTTGGGGACAAACGTAACGTACGAAAACGACATATTCAGTTGGATATCACGTCAAGAATTCACCGTTTAGATATTACAATATTGGTAGAAAGGACCATGGCAGTTGCTGTCATTTAGACGGTATACGGCAAATTAGTGCTACCTCGTTATGCCCAGACCCGCACATTACGGGAGTAGTAAGGCAGATTAGGTTGACAGTTGCTACTAATTCCGTGGATTCCATTTCATCTGCTTCTAATGAACCATATATTTTCTGGCAGGCGATGAAAATGTACCGTTTATAACAAACTTGTAAAATTACTTTTTCGAGGATCTATCTTTTTAGTATATCAAATGTTACGTCTCATGACCGTTTAAAATTCTACACTGCAATTTTCGAAGGAAGTAAATAAATGTCTAAAGTAAAGTGCCAACATTTTCAAAATAAATCACATCTTTGTGAAAAATAAGTTCTGTAGTATTTTAGAAGCATCTGTAATTATGTGTCCAATGAAATTTAAATATTAAATAAGGATTATTATTATTATAACAGATGTAAATATATAAGTAATTCGTTGATACGTGCTGCTAATAGTATGGATTTTCTCCGATCTATAGGGATGCTACCGAATGTTAAATGGAAAATAGCTGTTCAAGTATCCGAAATTCAAAAGTAAATACAAAAGTAAGTAAACTAAAATAAGAAGGCAAAATATATAACAATTTAGACCAATAAAAAAGGCGGCAATTTTTTTTTTTAAATTCGCACTTTTGGTATATCAGTGCAAATATCCGCAACTATGAAAAATAAGATAAGAAAAAGAAAAAAAAAACCCGGAAAAAAACGCATACGTTATCTGCCCGTTATATTGTCATGATTTTCAAATGGAGCGAAGCGAATCATGATCCACAATAACGCTCTTTTCAAATAGTCTCCTTCCAGGTGAAATGAACCATAGGCCGACTAGTCTCATTCCAGACGAAGTTAAACATAGGCTTACTAAGCCCGCCTTCTGGTAGTTTGATACGGCAAATTAGCAAGTTAGGGGATGAAATTTATCAATCAGATTGATTATCACAAACGATCTTTGGAGAGAGAACGTAAGGGTACTACAAGTAGCTTATACAGGCACTGCTATTAAATGTTATTAATTTTGCTAATGAATTTTTGGTGGTCGATACTAATATCGGTCCTTTAAGAGATCTGGCTGTCCCGCGGCGCGAAAATGAATAGGCTTTTAGCGATTTGCTGTGATGATTAGTTCTCTGTACTAGCTTAATTACTGGTACTTGATAGGTCCTATATTTCTTGAGATATACCAGATCATCAGCAAGCCAATACTTACTGCAATTAGCGTCACATCTGAAACAGTTTTTCATTGGAAATTTCTACAACAAGATGTAGACCCGGACCTGGCAGAACAACAGTGCTTTGCAGCTTACATCCACCGATTGGCCCCACATCTCTAAGAGAGCGTGCATCATCAGAACGGAATTGGGCCTTGGCTAATGAAAAACCTCAACTTGTTTCTCTGTATACAAAGGTATATATTCTCACTACAACCCTAAACAGCGAGGGTTTAGATAATTAACGATGAATACATACATACATACATACATACATACATACATACATACATACATACATACATACATACATACATACATACATACATACATACATACATACATACATACATACATACATACATACATACATACATACATACATACATACATGTGTATAATAGTTATTTTTATGACACGCTTTTTGTTTAACCAGTTAGTAGTAGAAACAAAACTGGCTAAGTATATTTAGGGTATTTTCAATCAGCAATCATATGTTTTGATCGTATTGCTAGACACAAAAATACAAAATTTAAACAAATTACAATAAAAACAGTGCCTGGAATCTTTTCCCAAAGAATATGCGCGTGCTGGGGTGCACATTGCCCTGAATTCATATCTGTATACTAGCTAGGCCAAGCAGTTAACAATTATATATATATATATATATATATATATATATATATATATATATATATATATATATATATATATATATATATTAAAAGGGATCAAATGTATAGCCAGTCAGAACTGGATAGGTATTTGTAAAACATGTATTCCCTCCACTGTAGACTTTTAACATAATGGTAAAAGCCCAATAAGTACCCCCAACAAATAACCAGGTCATTTACATGTTTATACAAACATGTCTATCAAATTTAATTTTATCTATACTGAGTGGATTAGCTAGAAAGTTTTCATAAGAAAAGGTTTTAAGTCCAGAAAGTTCGAACCTTCATAAAAAAGTGAAATATCCCTCAAATTGCCCTAAAAGTATAATCAGGTAAAATACATGTGTAATCAAATATTTTAAAAGATTAAATTTGTCTATTTATTTTTGGTAAATCCTGTTAACTAAGTTTTATTTTAAAAGGTTTCATTCCAAAAACATCACAAATTCATTTTAAAAAAGTGAAAATTTCTAGACTGGCACGAAAATCTAATCAGGTTATCCACGTATACATACAAACATGTCTACTAAATTTAATTTGTTTCCAATCAGCGGTTATGCGAAGCAATGCTTAGAAGAAGCTTCACACTGGACTGGAGTAATGGAGAGAGAGAGAGAGAGAGAGAGAGAGAGAGAGAGAGAGAGAGAGAGAGAGAGAGAGAGAGAGAGAGAGAAGAGAGAGAGAGAGAGAGAGAGAGAATTAATATATAGAGTCAAAAGTGAAAGTTGATACACAAAATCAACAGTTATCTTATATGTTGTTGATACGTTATAAGCACGGAAGTTCTTTCTCTGCTTCAAAGTATACTAATTGACCTGTCAAAATGAGACATAGCTTTGCCTATCTCACGTGCATATGCGCCTTTTCTCTTTGTTTGTTTCTTTATTTCACCATGAAATTTTGCATTCTTTTGAAGGCCAAATATTCACAAAGTTAAGATCAATAGCTTGGAGATATTTGAATGCAGAGTTACTATATATTTTAAACCAAAAACTATACAAGCCCACGACTGTTCAACCTTAGGAAGGTTAATTGGGTAATATCGGTAATCAGTGCCAACGTTGGAGTCGTTAAGATTTTACTCTTGGGCGGAGACTGGACATGTCAAATGACATGTCAAATGAATTTTACAACAGCCAACTAAGGTATAAAACAATTGAAAAATCTAGTAAAGGAAAGACAGCTGGATATAGGGGAAGAAGCATGAATTGAAACTGAAGAATAAATCCATGGGTTCTTTATTTGGAAAACAAAATGAGGAAGAAATGAAAGTTTTGCAAACGCTTACAGAAAGGTTAATTGTTTAAACAAATATATCGACCACTTAGCGAAACAAACACTGTTGAGTTCAATACTACCTATGGAAAGAACGGTGACTACATGTTTCATTAATTTTTAGACCGATAATAACCTCGTATATACCAGACCGGTTTTTTTTTTTTTTTTTTTTTTTTTTTTAATCAGTTCTAGAGCCTATGGAAATTTGCTGTTAACGCAGTATGTTAAAGAATACATGAACACTCTACGACATGATTAACGCAGTATGTTAAAGAATACATGAACACTCTACGACATGATTAACGTTAAATAAACTCATGCGTATCCTACATTTATAAACTTTGAAATTCAAGATCAAGCACGAAAGTGTATATGTGCGTTTTCCTTAATATAGCAGTATATGCCATTTCCGACAGAGTTCGAACATGAAAGAGTTGTTGAACATTATGAAAAGACCCGACATGCACCTGGGAGATTCATCTGTTTCGTGGCACAAATCCGCCTTTATGACTAACTGCCTGGTCGAGCATCTGTTTCAGATTTTGCCACATCCTCCAGGTTTGTCAGAGTTCGACTCAACCCTGTTATCAAGGATCTGCTTGAAAAAAGAGGCTTTTAAAGTAATCATGCGGTCGGCTGTGCTGTTCTCTAGTGAATGAACGCAAAAGTGACTATGGTGTGATTCTAACTGGATTCACATACTGAAAACGTGTGCTGAAGCGAAAGGAGTAATACTAAAGGAATCCATGCATTTTCTTAGACCTATAGACGGCATCAATTAGTAGGTCCGTCCTAAATGACATATACTTTTGACTGACGCACACGCACAGACACTACATTTTTAGCATACTTCCGTGACGTGCCAAGCTTGTTTGTGCTATGTTGAGAAGTGTACATTCTATATAAAATGTACTTTTCAAATGTACTGAAAAGAGTACAATTATCAGCAAATAATGGGGATTAATAATAATTATTATTATTATCGTCAGCATCAACAAAGTTGATGCTATTCCTAACGTTCTTTACAAAGTCGTTGAGAGAAATATCTGAAACTAGAAGAAAATAAGAAATTATTTATAACAGAGGACCACTGAAAAGTCTGAGAATAAACATAGGCTATTGTTCTTTGGAATTACACCTATGTGCTCGAGTCATAAATAGGACTTAACACATATAGCTTAAAGAGTTTAACTAACCGATCCACTCTACTATCCAGAAAATAAAAAGATTAATAACTGAATTCAAATTTTCCTTGTTTGAAAATTTTTCCATCATAATACTCGATGTCAGCAAAGTAAAAGGTGGGGATAAATTATATCGATTAAATGTTTACATTTAATTTATATGTTAGAATATATTGAGACATATGTAAAAAAAGATGAAAACGGGTTTTATCTGTTATATCCCATTCTCTGCAGTAAGATATTCATTTAAAAGTAAAAATAAAAAACAACTAATATTTAAAACAAGTAATAGTTAAGTACTTTTAAAACTTTTGAGTATACAGTTGTACGACTGCAATATTACAGGCGAGAAAGTAAGGACAACTTACCAAAAAAAGTTTCCCTTGAACCTTCATATTATTTTAAGTTACTTGTGTTCTGGATCCTAAGACTCAAAGGAGACGTGGACTATTAAACGCCAAACAGAGACAGCCGTAATTCTGAGACGCATTTACGTCGAAAGACAATGATGTATAAAAAGAGCACTAGAAAACAGAACTTTCTTACGAAGAAGTCTATTGAAGAGAAGAGTAAAGAGCTGCCATCTGTGTTAACCAGCTTTGGTTAACACCCTAATCGAACCAACGGCCCTTTCCAGCGCCAACCGCAGTATTCTAGAAAAGGGAATACTGTTCATTCATTAATAACTTCTTTGTTTTTGTCTCTGTGTGTATGTGTGTATGAAAAAACAATACACTATACCCATCCATTTGTATATGCAATTGTGTTTGTGTATGTTATACCCAATTCTTTGAGTGTGTGTATGAAACAAATATTGACCCTATCTCCTCCCTTTGCACGTGTAATGTTTAATGTATGTATACAAAAAACGGCCATTTGTATGTGTGAATATGTGTGTGTGTGTGAAAAATATACCCTTCCTCTCTCTGTGCGTGTGTATGTAAACAAAAAATCCCCCTCTCTTTTAATATGATGGGGCGTTTTTATGTATGAAAAATAGACCCAACTCCTTCTCTTTTTATTTGTGATTGTATGTGTGTGTGTGCCTGTATGCATGTAAATAAGAAATAACCGCACCCTTTGTATATGTAATGGTGTGCTTGTATGAAAAATATAGACCTTACTCCCTCTCTTTGCATGTTTAAATGTATGTGTATATGTATGAAAACAAAATGGACCCTACTCTCCCTTTGTATGTGTGATTATATGTATATGCGAATGTATAAAAAAATACCCTGCACAATCCCTTTGTATGTGTGGTTATATGTATGTGTGAATGTATAAAAAAAAGACCCTGCACAATCCCTTTGTATGTGTGATTATATGTATGTGCGAATGTATAAAAAAAATACCCTGCACAATCACTTTGTATGTGTGATTATATGTATGTGTGAATGTATAAAAAAGACCCTGCACAATCCCTTTGTATGTGTGCTTATATGTATGTGCGAATGTATAGAAAAAAGACCCTGCACAATCCCTTTGTATGTGTGATTATATGTATGTGTGAATGTATAAAAAAAGACCCTGCACAATCCCTTTTGTATGTGTGATGGTATGTTGGATAGTAAGTTTAAGTATATGAAGTATTTCTTCCCTCTAAATATGTAATATGATGGATTGCAAGGATAAGTATGTTAGCTACCTTCTTTCCCATTGTATGTGTAATGGTATGTGGAATTGTAAGTATAAATATGTGACCAACTCTCATTCCATTTTATCTGTGCTTTTTTATGTCAAAATGATTGTGGATCTGTCATAATGTTTGTCTGTCAAAATGTAAGTCCCCACCCTACGATATTTTTCTACTCATGTCATCTGTCATGTTCCATTTTCCATATGTTCCCATAATGGACCTTTATTTTTTATAGCCATCCTATTCATTTTCCATAGGTCCCCATGGGGCCATCCGTAATCTTTAATTTTCATAGGTCCTCATAGTGATATTTAATGTTAAATTTCCATACATCCTCATAGTGATATCCGTAATGTTAATTTCCCTTGGTCCCCCTGGTGTAATTTCCCTCATGCTAAGTTTCCATATGTCCTCGAAGTGACATTTGGTGGGTCCATACCGAACCCACATACTACTTGCATTGCAGAGGACGGGTCTCCAGGCAGATGTTGTTAGTATATCTTAATGAAGGGTCTATGCATATTTATTTAAGTTGAATACGTAAACTTCTATTTTACTTGACCTCCTGGTGAATGATGTCTATATGTTTTACCTTTATCTTTTCATTTTATATACCTTTGACAGAATTTTAACATTTATTTCCTTTACACATTTTATCTTCTTGTACTTGATGTTTACATTTATTTGGAAGGACTGATCTTCCTACGTTTTTCTTTGGAATACTCTAATCTTCTTTTTACATTTTTAGAACTCTTCTTTTAATTGCCACCATATATCCACTTTTGTGCTGAAGTGTTGTTAAACGCTAATACATACATACATACATACATACATACATACATACATACATACATACATACATACATACATACATACATACATACATACATACATACATACATACATACATACATACATACATACATATATATATATATATATATATATATATATATATATATATATATATATATATATATATATATATATATACATATATATACACACACATACATACATACATACATTGCCATCTCAGTGTCTTGTCAACCTCTATACTAAATTTAGTTGAAATGCAATACATGTAATAATTAAGGGAGTTATTGAGAAGAAATTAAATTGGATTGGATGGACGGAAAGAATGATGATGAGACACAAGGACAGACAGGACCAATTTAATATCCCCTGTTTTTTTTCAAAAAGTGGGGGACAACAATTTCTAAATAAATACGTTGTCATATCTCCACCTTCTCCAATCATACAGAATCCACTATGGTTTACACACTGGTTTGGAAGCACTCTGGTACCTTAAACAATCAGAGTCAGTTTAATATGTCAGACTTGAAGTAATGGATTGGAGAGGGTCTGCTCTTTTAAAGCTGTATCCTTGGTAAAGTTTGTAGGACTGCCAATGTCAGCTTGAGGTTATTAAGACCGTCCTGATTAATTGCATTTCAGAGTGTAAGTGGCATGGATTAAACATTTCAATGAATGAAGTCAAGACGACTGAATATTGTGCAGTATTTCTTAAGGCAGCCAGTACTTTGCACAATATAGAAAACGCACACGCATGTATGTATGTATGTGTATGTATATATATATATATATATATATATATATATATATATATATATATATATATATATATATGTGTGTGTGTGTGTGTGTGTGTGTGTGTGTGTGTGTGTAATTTTGCCTGAACACACACAAATTTATTGAAGCATGGCTTGAATGATTGATGTTTAACAGCACAGCAGCACATCAATTATTATTTAATGCCGTGGTAATGGGAATAAAGTACCTTGCCCATGGACACACCATGACAGGTGACCCGGGCTGGTTCGGTAAGATCTGAACCTGTGACCATTGTGTTTTTAGTCCGGCACTCTATCACTGAGCCATTGCGGCTCCTTGTTATTTTCGTTCTTTATACATTATCAACATTTTCAAACACGCAAATCATGCAAAAGTAAATATCCTGCACATTATAACATTGGTAAGATGTAGAAATGTTTTCTATGGCGCTGATGGCTTAAAATGGGATACATATTAAAATTACAAACAAGAGCCGATTCTATAGCTTGCAATGACAATGACAGCGCTTCTCACCCCCTCCCACCCTGTTCCTTTCCCCCGACCCTGACCCAGAGTTTATGACTAAACCTCTGTTAAATGTATGTGTTTTCAAGCTCTGATTTCGTCTATAAAATTTAGTAAAAATGTAACTGTATTCAACATTTTTCAACAGTTAGCATTTAACCCCATAGTAGTGACTCACGGGAAAGAAAGATTATACCCTGTTGGAGATGGTAACAATATGGGCAACTTTTATACTATGTATGGTGTATTTGTACAGTTGCCTTTTAGGATGAGATAGAGTTAAAGACAGACGGACAAACTAACCAAATATATCACTTTATCACCGACGCTAAAATGTGAGGATAACATTTTCGACGAACCCAATTTTAAAAACGCGTAATTTTTAGAAACATTACTGACATAGAATGAATAATTTCGTCTTCTGTGTGCTGAAAATATGTATAGCTTCATTCATGCAAATACTATACTGACAAGTATTACTGTTCTTGCATATTTAAATATACATGTATATTCAAATAAGATATTGACGTTGCTTGTTTTACACCTGATGATCGTTTTTAGCAGTTTAATTTAATTAAGATCGCTTGCTTAATACGGTATTTCCTCCCAAATCCTCCAAAAACATGTTTAACTGAGATCAAAGGTCCCCAAATGATCCTATTACGGCATCACATGAAGGAATGGGAAGATGAAGTTAAGACCTTATCAGATGATGCCACCAGCTACCATATTATTGGAGATCAAACCTATTGTATTATTGGTTATTTTGGGTTTTTTAAAAATCAAAATAAAATTTTAACAATAATTTCTGAAACAAATATAAAACATATCCTTTAATCGAGCTTGGGTAGGAAGGGTAGAACTATTGTTCCGTCATTCACTTAGTCTTCAGGACTATACAAATCTTGTGAAGTCAAAAACGAGGTGTTTGAATGAAAACATTCATTCAGATGACACTGTAGAGTAAGTTAGAGAAGAACTATGACTAAATCTTCTGCTTTTTAAAAATTGATTTACTAATTAAAATATAGTAGCGTGTTACCAAGTGCCACTTTTGCTAAATAATCTTTGCTTGTTATTTCTAATACGCTTAAACGATCAACATTTATAATTTGATTTTGTTATAAATTATAGGTTTAAATTTTGCGTAATGTTACATTGTTAAAACTTATCGCAGTGCCAAGGTACAAGGATTAACATTTTTACGTTTGTGTACAGATACTATTAAAGTATGATTTGTAGCCTATAGTTAAATAATAACTACTCGCCATGCCCATGCATCTGTAGCCTATAGAAAATAATAACTACTCGCCATGCCTATGCATCTATGGCCTATAGTAAATAATAACTACACGCCATCCCCATGCAGCTGTGGCGTATAGAAAATAATAACTACACGCCATGCCCATGCAGCTGTGGCGTATAGAAAATAATAACTACACGCCATGCCCATGCAGCTGTGGCGTATAAAAAATAATAACTACACGCCATGCCCATGCAGCTGTAGCCTACAATAAATAATAACCACTCGCCATGCCCATGCATCTGTTCAAGTTTATGATATAAACTTAAGACAGTTGGTAAAACCTTTTTACGACAATAGCATTTGCATTTAAGTGTCATATGGTCTCGTTGTGATTTTGACCTAGTTATAAGATGCACTGACTAGTTCAAGGGAGACAAGTAGTGAGGTCTCAAACCTAGCATGTGCAGAACAGCAGAGGCGAGATTTCCAAAAATGCGTTACTGAGTAATCGATCAAAAATGCTTTACTAAGTAATCGATCAAATAAACGATTGCATATAAAATATCTAATCAAGGTTGACATAGCAGAATTGTGATTTATGTAATGTGCCATCAGATACTGTCAATAGAAGACTGTCTTCAATAATTAATGTAATGTGCCATCAGATAAAGTAAATAGAAGACAGTCTTCAATGATTTATGTAATGTGCCATCAGATACTGTCAATAGAAGACAGTCTTCAATGATTCATGTAATGTGCCATCAGATACTGTCAATAGAAGACTGTCTTCAATGATTCATGTAATGTGCCATCAGATACTGTCAATAGAAGACTGTCTTCAATGATTCATGTAATGTGCCATCAGATACTGTCAATAGAAGACTGTCTTCAATGATTCATGTAATGTGCCATCAGATACTGTCAGTAGAAGACAGTCTTCAATGATTCATGTAATGTGCCATCAGATACTGTCAAAAGAAGACTGTCTTCAATGATGAATAGAGTTTCAGATTTACTCAGAAAGAAGTGCCTGTTATGGTGGACAAAATTAAAACAATCGGAAAAAATACAGACTTCTTTGAAATTATACAAGAGTATCTTGAAAAATAAAAACAAATTATGATTAATCACAGCCCCATTTTGTATAAGTCGTGGATGTCGAAGGGCGAATTTTTTTAATAGTATTTCTTTGACGAGCAAGGTTTATATTGATCATGCGAAAACTTTTGCGAGTTATGCGGTTTCTCACCCCAGATGAGACATTTTAAGGTATTATAAGTTCAATCGGAACTTTACACAGATAACATTTGCAACATGATGAAAAAGAAGTGTCCTTTTCTTCTGAAACATTCGGAATCGACAAAAATCAATACATATATAATATTATTTTAAAATAATTTTTCACTATGTCCAAAAGCTCAAGAATTGTTTATATTTTTGAAAATTAAATTTAACAAAAAGCTAAAGATATGTGGACTAAAGTATACTCGAACCTGTATAAAATTACTTTGGATACGAAATTATGGTGGCTCCAATTTAGAATTAGGCATACTGATTACAAATAGTTTCCAATTGAAAATAGGTTTTGTAGCTTATAAACTGTGCTCCTTTGTAACGGGGAGGAAGAAATGATGAAGCATTTATTTTGCAACTGTGCTGTTATGAAACAGTCTTGGTATCGGGTTTTTAATTTTTGTCGAGTTGAGATTGGTGCAGACTTGGTGGTATCTGAAAACTCAACAAACAAACTTAAGAACATCAAACCCACTATTGGAGAGAGGCATCCCTCGTATAGAAACAATTGGAGAGATGAGGTAGTATTGTGTCGATCGCGTATCGGACACACATACCAGACTAATGCATATCTTCTAAACGGTGAACCTCCATCGGAATATATAGCATGCCAGTGTCCACTGACAGTGGAACATATTCCTGTCGAGTGTATCGATTTCCACCCTGTGAGACAGATGAAAGTTGACTTGAACTGCATCAAGACGTACCACCCGACACAATCTTGGATTATTTAAGGGAATGCGGTTTAAACAACAAATTTTAATCATATTTTAAGGACTTTACATGTGTTACATTTTTCTGTTATTTTAGATACATTTCACAGAATTTGTACATCTTTTAAGTTTTATATTTTAGCTCGTTGTACTTAATGCCTCAATTTGTGTACAATCCATTTACACATTTATTTTTCGAACTTTAACTTTAGTTGGCACCATATAGCACTTTTGTGCTGAGGTGCTGTATAACACTACTGTATATATATATATATATATATATATATATATATATATATATATATATATATATATATATATGTGTGTGTGTGTGTGTGTGTGTGTGTGTGTGTGTGTGTGTGTTGAAACGTATGTTCCTTGAGAAAAGTTGAAAATAATTTTACACCAAGGTAGAAAACAAAAATCTAAAAACTTCTGAAAGCCTTTATTTTTTATTTTACTAAACTGCTCGGACACCGTTGATAAGTGACTATTAGATCAAATGCTTGTATGAATTGAAGAATACAAAGATGAACGTTTATTAATATGTGTGGATATGTGTGGATAGTGCTACCAAATGAGACCATTTGATTTTAATCACCTAATACCAAGTGAATAGCATTTCGTATCATAGCTATGTACCAGCAAAAATCTTGCGATCTAGACGCAAAACACCGTATTCAAAATTGTATCATGTAATGACGCAAAACATCGTATTAAAAGGTTGTATCACGTAATAACGCAAAACACCGTATTAAAAGGGTATCATGTAATGACGCAAAACACCGTATTAAAAGGTTGAATCATGTAATGTGTTACGACTCTATGGTCTAGAAAAATGTAACAGAAAGAAAGTGAAACCAACAACTCAAGTAAAAATCAACAAGCAATTTATTTTTAGATAATTAAGATGAAAAATCAAAAAGACACTTACAGTAATGTGTATTAAAATCCAAATAATCCAATAAGAATTAGTGTTCTAATCACAAGTCTTAAATATAGAATGTTCCGAATTCACGGCTGTATCCTTGAATGTTATGATGTGCCAATGGTCTTCAAAGTCCTGATGTACTAGTAGTCTTTAATGTGCTGATGTCAAAATGAAGTACTCCAAAATATCTCTGAATAAGTTCACATAAATTCCAAAATCATCAATTAAAAATCCAAAATCCAAAAGTTTATGAGCACTGCTATAATCCAATGAATATTTAAATAATTCCTCTCTTAGAATTTGGAATGACTTTCCACAACTGTAATAGCTCTTTACAAGACTGATAGTAATGTCGAAACTGAAAAACTGTCCACTAAACATGGTATATATAAAGATTAGTCATATGACAGAATGTTCTAGAATATGTGTCATCTTAATGGAATTTTACTTGTGTGGACATGTCTTTTTACACATAACTCTAAGGAAATTCCAGTTTTATCTCTAAACAAAATCAACCTTGACCTCAAATTTGGTAAACATTTTGTTGATCAAAACTATCCTTTAGCTCAAATCTGAAGTAAACAACCTAATTCAAGGACACTAGTTAAACATGTTTTTTTTCTGATAAACAATATTAAGATTTAAGCAAATATTAAAGTCAAGAAACATTTATAATTTCCTAAAATATCTATAATATTATATAAACATCATACATAACAAATGAATGCCTAGCTTTTACCTTTATGTACTTGTTTATCTCACTTTTCTTATTTTTTATTGTCATAACTACCAATTACATGTGTTTTTTTATTGTCATAGCTACCAATTACATGTGTGTGTTTTTTATTGTCATAGCTACCAATTACATGTGTGTGTTTCACGCATTCACATTAAAGTCATTATGTTCATCCCATACCTTCTCTCTCATGCTCTCTTCAGCTGGTTTCTTGCTAATGTTCTTGTCATTTGTTACTGTAACATTGGTCGATTGTTTTCTCACCGACAGGTGCTGGTATTTAAAGCCTGCCTCGTATTAGTGATCGTAATATGCTGTAAACCGATTAATAATAGATGACGTAAAATGTTAGCTCAATTGGTGCACAGCCCTAAGTGCGCTTATTTAAATCTGCGCCAACAGTTTATCTTAATATTTCATTTATTGTTTCTTGTTCCGTAAATTAGACGTGTGGTGACACTGATGTGCACTAAAACGTTTGCAAAATGTTTTAAATTCATGGCAATCATTATTGACAATATTCACAGCAACATTGTTCAAGTGGTATATATATATATATATATATATATATATATTTATATATATATATATATATATATATATATATATATATAGAGAGAGAGAGAGAGAGAGAGAGAGAGAGAGAGAGAGAGAGATAGAGAGAAAGAGAGAGAGAGAGAGAGAATTACAAATATACACCAAACAGAGTGGAAAGTGCTATCCCTGGATTCTACAGGAGAATGCTTGATAAAATTAACAGAATTTTAAAATAAAAATAAATAATATTATCATAATGGTTAGAGCATTTTATTTCGTACTCTACAGAGATTCGAACCTATATATATATATATATATATATATATATATATATATATATATATCTATATATCTATCTCTATATATATCATATCTTAAGTGATTGACTGATTAATGAGGAGACTTTAGGACAAATGTGTCTTTTTCTTTTTTTAAATCCTTTTATGAGATTAACGTGCCTCTGTTGTGGTATTGGTTCAGGAAAGACGTCTTTAAAACTATATTGGTTGCTATAAAATCCAGTGATCAATACTCATTTTCGTTTCTCAAAATCAAGCCATCATTGATAATAACGTCTGGTCGTTAAAGCAACAGAAATAGAAAATAAAGAAGGAAATATTTTAATAACATCAAATCAAAGTAGTGGCAAAACAAAGTGTCTAGACCATTTTATTTTAAGAAGACCCTGCCATTCATTATTTGCGTCTTAAGGAGTATATTTCATATGTTTTAAAGAACTTATATCCTTTAAATATACAACTTAAGGTATCTTAAACAACAAAATTATCACTTAAACTAATATAATCCACAATTATCACTTAAACTAATATAATCCACAATTATCACTTAAACTAATATTATCCACAATTATCACTTAAACTAATATAATCCACAATTATCACTTAAACTAATATAATCCACAACTCTTGTTTGACCACTACCATGAATTTACAGCGTTTTAGAGGGCCAAGAATCAAGTAAAAGCAAGAGGCGATTTATATCAAGAAAAGTTATTGGTGAAGAATTGAAAGCTATCCATAGTAATAAAAAATCAAACGTAATGCTAAAAAGATCAATTTATTCTGGTCAATCAATATTGATGCTAAAAAGATCAATTTATTCTGGTCAATCAGTATTGATGCTAAAAAGATCAATTTATTCTGGCCAATCAATATTGATGCTAAAAAGACCAATTTATTCTGGTCAATCAATATTGATGCTAAAAAGACCAATTTATTCTGGTCAATCAATATTGATGCTAAAAAGACCAATTTATTCTGGTCAATCAATATTGGATTTATAAAAATTGATTATGTATGACTTTTATTATAGTAACTTAAAAGCAACATATGAAAATAATGTTGAATTGCTATGTACTGACATTACAAGTTTAATATTAGAATTTAAAACAAATAATATTTATGATAATATCAAAAAGAATAGCACATTGTATGATAGAAGTGATTATCCAAGTAATCATACTATATAGTACAATTTAAAAAAGAGTTGTAGGAAAATTTAAAACTGAATTTAATGGAAAACCAGTAAAATAATTTCTTGGTTTAAGACCTAAAATGTACTAGCTTTTAACTGATAATAAAGAAATTAATAAAGCTAAAAGTTTTGCAAGACCAATTGTTAAAAAGAATTGGATCATGCACTCTACAAAAAAATCATTATTTGAAAAAGTAGAGATGAAACACGTTATGTATAATATTAAAAGTATTAATCATCCAATGGTGTTATACAAACTTAAAAAAACAAGCTGCCCTAGATACAAAAAAGTATATCAGAGATGATGGCATACTAACTTATTCCTATGGAAGCAAAAGAATAAATATGAAGTGGGTAGCTACTTAAGATTTCTTTTACTGATACTGTCAGCGAGGTTACTCTATGTACGTTTTATCTATATAACTTTTCATGTATTAATTAAGATTATTTTTACTTATGGGTACGTTTACACTATGGGTACGTTTTATCTATATAACTTTTCATTTGTTAATTAAGATTCTTTTTA
Source organism: Margaritifera margaritifera (assembly GCA_029931535.1). Classification (NCBI taxonomy): domain Eukaryota; kingdom Metazoa; phylum Mollusca; class Bivalvia; order Unionida; family Margaritiferidae; genus Margaritifera; species Margaritifera margaritifera. Next base: position 199,487 of record JAQPZY010001162.1, on the reverse strand, counting down.
CTTATACTATGGGTACGTTTTATCTATATAACTTGACATGTGTTAATTAAGATTATTTTTACTTATGTTATGAGTAAGATTAATCTATGTAATTTTTAATTTGTTAATTGATATTATTTGTGCTTATACTATGGGTAAGATTAATCTATGTAACTTTAAATTTGTGTATTATTATTTTTTTTCTTTTAATATGAGTAAGATCAAACTCTACTTATTGGTGAATATACTATGTGTTTAATATGTGGTAAAACAATTATTATTATTATAATCAAATTGCATGTGATATATCATGACTATGAAACGCTATCATAATGATCTAATTTTTGTGTAATATGTCACGGGTATTTATTGTTATCATAATGCTTGTTTTACCATAAATTAAATAATGTAACGAGACTAATATAATTTAAAAAGATAATGCAAAATAACAACATAATAATGTACAATAATTAAGATGATGTAAAATAAGAAAATAATAATGTCATTATTGTGGGTATTTAGATGGGTAGCTATATCAGTCAAAATGACATCTGAGGCTGCTAAATAAGCAGCCGAAGCTACAAAAAAATAGGAAGTCATACACTCTGAAAAAATCATTGTTTAAAAAAGTAGAGATGAAACATGTTATGTATAATATTAACAGTGTTAATCGTCATATCGGTTCAGCAGAATCAATGATCAAGGTTGTCAAGCAGGCCACCAAGGTCAGTTTGATAATTTGTAAAACACCACATATTAATTGTCAACTACATAGAAATAACCTTAAAATCATTCTAGACCCTCTAAAACACTATAAATAAATAAAATTAGGCTCTTCTTATTTTAACTTCATTCTAAGCCCTCTAAAACTCTGTAAATATATAGTAATGGTCAAACAAGGGTTCCGGATTATATTTAGTTTAAATGATATTTTTGGTTGTTTAGGCCATCTTAAATGGTGTATTTATTTAAATTCTTTAAAACAGTGGTCCCCAACGCGGTGCCCGCGGGAGCCATGGCGCCCTTCAAGGTTTTTTGTGTGCCCACGAAAGAGGTTATAATGAATAATAATAATTTTAAAAAATGGGTCAAGTTAATTGGTTGGTGCTCGCCACTCTCTCATAAACTCACAAATGTGCCCGTTGGCACAAAAAGGTTGGGGACCCCTGCTTTAAAACCTATTAAATATGATATTTAAAATGTTGTGAACAATGACAATATCATATTAAAATAGAATGGGTAATCCTAGACATGTATTTCTTTGTTTCTTTTTTTTCACATTTAACATTACTATCTAGTGATAATACTTTGCATCAGTTCCTGGCAAATCAGATTACGAGTCACTCTGTATGATTCAACGGGAAAGTCATCTATTTCCCATTTCCACTTCCCTGCTATCTCAATAACGGTGACCTTCCAAACTAAAGGAAGAAGATGAAGATATGGTCTCAGCAACCTAATTATTTCATGAGCTACGGAGCCTATTAAATAATCCTATTTCAAAGAATGCAGATCGTTGATTGCCTGAAAATAATTACCGGAAGAAAATAAATTACGTCATTTTTCAGAAGCTGCCTATGTATGTAAATTGTACTTAGTAGTAGGCTAGAACCTTAAGAGTGATGAAGACTAACACCCAATGACAATCCAATACCCACATTGACTACCCAACACCCACACATACAAGCAAAACAAACGAGGGAAAGGGCAATTATGTAATGGTCATTAATAAAATCTAGCAATTTTAATTGTATCGCTTTCAACAGACAGGTACTACTGGTTGTAAACCGGGAAATGTCAGCGGGCCCGTTTTTTTTAATGGGCACCTATAAAGGCATTTTTCTCAAACACTAAGTTCACAACATATCATTGTCATCGTTGTAAAAGATTCCTCTTGGTTGGATCGTTAATAGGATGTAAGCGTGTTTTGCCGATCTTACCACAAAAATATAATAATTTGGCCAAACATTAAAGTTACCATCTATGGGAATTGAATTAGTTGTATGTGCCCATATAGTAAGAGTACCGCCAACGGCGTATTACACACATGTACTTGCTTAATAGTCATCTATGTAGGCACTAGTATTGACGACCGGGTCAATGACCTAGACCTTTGGTCAAAGTATACTGTGCGTAATTGGGTAAGGCGCTTTACTCCAATTGCCTCGGCACTAAATAGCCCGCACGTGTTGCAGTGCCGTAAAACACCAAACCGAACCAAATGCTGTGCAGAAACCATTTTTTTCTTACTAGATTTATCATGACTGTGACGTCTGACCTTTGGACCCTATAATTCAAAAGGTTTCTTTATTATCCCAGTTGCAAGCGATCTACAAAGTTTGGTCAAGGAACTTACTCAAGAATAAAGAAGTTCTGAAAAACCCATTTTTCTTTGAGCCACAGTGACCTTGACCTTCGACCTTTAGACGCCAAAATCAAGAGACCTCTTAAGCGCTAGTCCTCTTCAAACTCTGGTTAAGGTATATGGTTTATAACTAAAGTTATTATGCAAAAACCATGTTTCTTTCTTCAGTCACAGCGACCTTGACCTTCGACCCCAGCACAAACGGGCCTCTTCCTTAACTAAGTTGTAAGTCATTCACAAACTATATGTGATGTAGAAAAAGTCAAAGAATACATGTAGAAATCATCCATGTAGTCATGACAACTACATATGGTGTACAAAAAGTCACAGAACATTTGTTGAAATCATGAGCAATGTAAATGAGCTTTCCAAAGGAAATTAGTTTTCTGTCATGTTCCATTCCTATTGATTTATTTAAACCCTGTTATAAATGACTGGATTAGTGGTTGTGGTGGTGGTGGTGGTGGTGGGGCTGTTATGAATATCTAAAACAATCGCAAACAAGATTAAGTATATGAAGGTTTGTGTATATTAAAGGGACATTTGACTGAATATATTTTAAAAAAATGAATTGACTCGGACCGTCGAAACTGCCCCATCATATTTCTGAAACTGACACAATTATTGATTAGGCGAAATATAGGAGTGTCTTAATCCCGAGGAGTTAAATATTGCCTGTCAAAATTCGGTTGTAAATGAAATAAATATTTTCAAGAGCAAAGGAACACAATCAAATTTTCATGAACTTGAAAATATGTGAGGAATGAAAGCTAAACATTGAACTAAAAATCAAATTGTGATCTTATTAGAAATAAAACCAGAAGAATTAACAGTTCACGTGCTACTAAAACAGTTGCATATTAAGTGAATACCTGAATCTTTCTGTAAAGAAGTTGCTGTACGTAAAATTTGCCACTAGATATAAAGCAAAGTAATGTAATAGTCATTTATTCAATAATATAATAATGTCAGTGGTCACGATAACACCAAACAAAGGATTATGTGTGTGTGTGTGTGTGTGTGTGTGTGTGTGTGTGTGTGTGTGACAAGCTTATAATATATCTTCAATTTTAATTGGTAATGTTTCAGACATCGTCTTCAACCTTCTACCACAAGTAGAATTTTTCTTGAGCAAGTGAAACCCCACTGCCACAAAGAATCATAATAACATTCACCAGGTTTTTTCAGTCATAACGTCATCCGTCTGTCAAATTCATCAGGGTTTATTCAGTCATAACGTCATCTGTCTGTCAAATGAAAATTAAAAATTAATGTATGTGTAAGAAGTATAGAAAAGATACATGAAAAGTATGAAAGTTCAGTTCTTATATGGTAAAAATGCTTTTTAAAAAAAAAGAAAATTGACAAAAAGATAGAGAAAGGAATTTAAAATCTTGGTGGATGATGAGCCATAGATTAACACGACACAATTTTCTAAATGATGTCAGTGTGCAATAAAAAAAAGTCTCAAAAACTGCATGGACAATTGTTATTGAATTTGACATAGCTGGTACTCACAGCTTTCTTAAACATTCTATTCATATTTGGATTCTTTAAGCATATTTACTGTTCTTACTGATAATCAGATATATTTGATGTTTAGAAGTGTGTGTAATCGATACATTATCACTCATCCTCTATATCTGCTCCAATGCTCTACATGAGGAAATTGACTCAACAAAACGTGCAGGAGAAATCTTCATATTTGATTGCCTCAATGCAATTAAAACACCAATTAAGGTCTGTTCTATATCTCAACATTTTCTCAGACAAACGAATCTCCAATCCAAACAAGTAGCGTTGATGGATGCAGTAAAGCTTCTAACACTGCACCAGGCTATCGTGGCAAACTGATAATGGGGGATGTTATCGCTGGCATTTAAGAAATTGCTTTCAAACACACTATATTTTTTCTTCAACCAGGAGAAATAATAGCGATGACATTTACAAAACGCATGTGAGAGTAATATGTTACAATTCTCATTCAAAAAACATAAGGCAAAACACTTGTGTGGGTTTGGTGTTTTACGGCAAAGCAACACAAGGTTATTTAGCGCCGAGGCAACTGGAGTAAGATGCCAAGCCCTAGGACACACCACGGTGGCTGACCCAGGCTGGTCCGATGGTAGGATTCGAACCTGCGCCATTTCGGTCGTGAGTCCGACACGCTAACCACTGAACACTTGCGTGGGGAATATTTGATTGTGAAATAAACATTATGACATAAACCAATGAACAGATGTTAAAATTCAGCTAGTATAAGCCAATTCTGTCATAAGCCAATTCTGTATTTGTAAACAAAAGGCCATTAGGATATATGTATATGCACGAAGATTAATTTATGCAGAAATCAACATGCTAATGTTTATCTTTCACTAAACTGCCAAGTTCCCTAAATTCAGGCACTACTCAGCAGATGAAGCTAGGCCGATGTGTCATGTTGATAAATGATTGTCCCGGATACTGCTCCCTGAAGTCCCCAGTTTCTTATCTATCTACCACGTACACTTTTCCTCAGGACTGATTTACATTAGAACATTTAAACTTTTCAGGTTTCAGAAGCCTTCCGAATGTCTGCTGAGTTGATGCTTAGCGTTTTGCTGAACATGCAATGAGTTACGGACAGTATTAAATATATGGAAAACGTAGTTTTCAAAATGATAAAGAGAGAAAATCCAAAACAATGGTTTTTCACAAAGGTCGCAACATATATATATATATATATATATATATATATATATATATATATATATATATATATATATATATATATGAGCGGAAAGATCAATTAATAATTTTAATAATAAAAAATAAAAAAGGGAAAGGAAAATATGGTTACTTAAATTATTTTATTTAAATTATTTAGTAAAATGTTAGCAAGAGACAAGATCGCGTCATTTAAGTCTACTGTGTGGCAGCTAACGGTTTTCTTTCAAAAGGTAACTTGGACTAGTGAACTAAGAACAATGCGATCCACAATAAGGAAATAACATCCTCATTACAATGTATTTCTCCAGTGTATTTTAGTAAGAATTGTCACAAAATTGCCAGTTTACTTTAATACCCTGGATTAATGAACAAATTCACTTTGGTATAAAATTGGTGTATATTTACGCTCGAAGGTAGATACATCACTCGTACTACAATATGAATCAAGGTTGTATCTTCACATCTCTTGCTTTTCGTACAATAAGCACGCATTCAAGCCTCAAATGGATTCAAGCACAAGCCATTTTCGTTTTCGTCAATGAATGACTATTTTTACTAAGTGATAAAATCAAATAATAAAAATAACTGTTTTAATCTTAAGAGGATTGACAGTGGGTCTTACTGTAGAATGTACACATAGATTTTGAAATGGGGCCGTTGTTCATTTTAAACAAAGCCCTAATGCTGGACTGGAACATTCATTGTAAAACTGTTTATTAAATACCCATGTAATCTTACATGGCTGGTCTGTTGTTCAGTACGGATGTTTAATCCGTATTTCCGTACCTCACAATCTGAGTGAAACGATTGAAGGGTTTTCACTGACGTCCGTGCGTCGGTATGCTTCTATATACCAAATCAAACCATTTATAAATATAAATTTATTTTGAATTTCATTCACAATACATAGAGAAAAAAATCTGGAAAGCGTAAAAGAGGGAGTTTTAAAATAAATAAATAAATACGCAACTGCATTTGTGTTTTGTTCCAAGTCTGGGATCGTATCATATTTGATATAGCGTATGAATACGTCGAGATCGTATCAAACTCGTTCTTTCCTCCGACTCGGAACAAAACAAGTATGTAGTTGTATGCATTTATGTTGGATCATGTAATGAAGCCTGGATTAAAAATTTACTAATGATGTAATACTAGCACATGGAAATACTAAATTACATCAGACAGCCTTACCTGAGAGTAGTATGATAAGTATCAAAAACTCATTTGGCCATTTATGGTAATTTATTAAAAATGACTATTCAATTAGATGGCATTTCAAAATGACTAATTTCAGAGAAGAAGAAAAGGCATTAAATGCTAAATCCACATGGAAATAATAATGTACCCGATGACAAATGACATTATGAGTGTTCTATTCCCAACAGGCAGTTGGATACAATTTTTAGAAGCAACAGCTCAAACACCGGGCCTGTAGCTTGAAACTGATTGGAGTGAATTAATATATATGTATTGATCGATAACCGCCTTTAACAAAAATCACGCAAATGCTAGGAATTTGTCATGGTTACTGGGTGTTAATAATAATACGGTTGGTCAAAACATTAATTTGATCCAAGGGACATAACTTAAACTTCGAAAGTACGACTTTGATCTGATTGGTTTAAGTTAAGTACAAATAGCTAATGGCAACCATGATAACACATAGCCTCAGGACTAGGTAATAATTCAACTCCTAAAGTAAAGCTGTGGAAACACAGTGATATTAAGAATTCAATAACTTTAAATTTATTAATCCTCATGGTCAAACATATATTTTTCAGTATAGACCAACCCTTGATGCAAGTTTTTGTGTGGATAAAGCCATATGTCATGCGCCATTTTTTGGATCTACTTGTGTTTAAAACATGTGTTTTCAATTCCGAACCTTAAGAATCAGGTGCTAATTTCAGTAATGAGTGTTCCAAAGTCAAGTCTGTAAAAGGACTAAAATTCCATCAATAAAACATTTTCTCTATTTTTTCAGTTATAAATAGGATAAGCTCTCAAAAGATTCTTTTTACTAAAATTTTACTTTTCATTATCATCCAATCATGGCCAACCAAAACCCATATATACTCTATTTTATCTTCACCCATTTCTAGACTGGTTCCCATTCTTCCATATAATTAGTACCTTGAGTCTTTCAAAGGCATTCAACACGTTTTTTAAACTTCGAAGGTATGGTTTTGGTCAACAGCTTGTCATTTCAACCATTTAATGGACTATGTATAAAAGTGGACTAAATCTTGTCACAAGAAAATACCGGTTATGTTAGCTGGGATTTATAGATTCGAGGTTACATAATGTGTAGGAAAGATGGGATTTATAGATTCGAAGTGGCATAATGTGTAGGAAAGATGGGGTCAACGTCCTCTACCTCTTCCTCTTTTCATGTGGTACATGGTTGCTTGGTTTTGTTAACAGATGGCTGAGCTTCAAGAAGGGGGTCTAGAAAATTAATCTGAATATTGTTTGCTCTGCTTGCTTGTCTTGACGCCAGACGTTGGAAGGCCGGGAATGGAAGACCAACTTTGCCATGGACCAAAATGGAGACTCAGACCCAAACAGGGCCGGCGCAAGGGTATTTGGCGCATTAGGCGAACCTTCAGACTTGCGCCCCCACCCCTCCACATTTATAACTTTCGAAAATGAATATTGTACATTTATTCTTTACTATTGTTTTTCTCTTTCTATTTTGAGACGCGTGTTATCTTCTATTTTACGCTATTTCTCTTTCTTGTTTTATTCATTCAGTTTTTTGCCGTCCCCCCCCCCCCCCCCAATTTTGCCACTCTCGGCGTCCGCCTAGTTTGCCTAGCGATTAAACCGACCCTGTACCCAAATGAACTTTAGAGACCCAACTAGAAATTTAACAAAATTTTTAACAAAAGATATGTAGACACAAGTAAAGAAGTTGCTGTTGCCACAATTCAATGCATGTTTAGTCTTGTAGTTTTTATTTTTATTTTTGTATCTTTACTTATTGTTTTTACTTGCTTACACTTAGTTAGATGCATTTTCCTCTAAATCTTAGATGTATATTTAAGATTATGTAGCAACATTGTTTAAAACTAGTTACATTATTAACTTAGTATGTATGTATGTATGTATGTATGTATGGATGGATGGATGGATGGATGGATGGATGGATGTATGTTAAAGTTCATTCTTATTTTATTGTTTATAGTCATTATAATAACTCTAATGAGCTAATGTTTCTCATTATGTAAATGCATATTGACTCTAAATAAAAGTTGTCTTTGTTTCTGTCTAATTAAATGGACCCGAACGGAAATAAATTTAAATGGACCCAAAATTGAATCTAGTGGATCCAAATAGAGACCCAAATAGCGGCTGCTCTGACATGGGCTTATCTCCAAAGATAGGTCAGTGACACAACCATTATGCTTGCATCAAGGGTGGGTCTATCAGGGTAAAATTAAGACTAATGTATCTTAGTTTGTTACTTAAGTTCTGTTAACTGAGTGGAAAATTTACGCAAAACATCTCAATGATACATTAATAAATGCAGCTGTATTTGTATATGGAGGCTACTTTTAGATGGCCCTCTGAATTGTATGTTTGCACAATTTTTACGCTATTTATGATAACAAAACGTAAAATATAAATTTTGGACATATTTTCACATCTAGAGCAGGCTATGTTTTCAAGACATATAATCGTGCTGGAAAATGACTTCCATTTTGCACGCATCTAACGAAACAATAAATAGTCAAAGATTTAACTTTCTCATTAATTTATCTTTCTGCAAAGTTAATATGTAGTTGAGAGAAAATTCTAGTTGTTACAGATAAGGGATCTCATTAAGAATCAATTTCAATTTCTATAACACCTGAAGGGAGAGAGGCTATAGGAGTCCAAGCACTACAATATATTCAGGACACCTCCACCCAATTCTTTACATCTACAACCTGGCACTATATTATCTTTGCTACATCAAACCGGGGAAACATGCATTGTGTAAGCAGTAATTAGCCTGGAATAAAATATTAAAGTAATTTTGTATTTTATTTATTCTCATCACGTGCAAAGATTCAATTTGTTCTAGGTGCTGATACCCATTCAGTTGTGTCAATTCTAAAGTTCAGTCTTTTTTATATTTCTTAACATTGCACCTCAAAAGACCAAAGACTTTTCATTCTAAAACAAATTTCACCAATGCTCTCTAGCCATATGGCTGTTGTAATGATGACTATGATGATGGTGGTGGTGGTTGTTATGACTGAATGATGATGATAATGATGAAATAGGTAAATGTACACCTTCGTAACAATCTTTAGTACAATCCCTTTGAATACTCTGTTTTGTGTGTGTGTGTGTGGGGGGGGTATTTTTTGCTGTTGTTTCTTTTCCTTTTTTCTATTTACCAGTGAGGAGGAAGGAAACTGCTAAATTATCCTAAATACAAAGACAATAGAGTTAAGGTGCCCCTTGATACCTTGCAAACTTGACCAGTCTGGAAGGGATCAAGATCCGTAAATGTCTGTCTTTGTTTGCTATATTTTCCCTTCATACTTACAGTACTTACATCTGCATAGTACACTGAAGTGCAGTAAAATAGCAGGTACATAACACTGTATATCTTCCAAATGACAGGGTATACGTTAAAAATGAGGTTATTGTTTGTATTGGGAGAGATAGTATTCATATTCAGTTTGGTTTGCATTTCGATAATGACTCTTTAAACAGGAATGCAATAAGTTGAAACTTACATCTGGAAACTCTAGGAAAGGATAGGCATATCAAGGACCAAACTTAACGTGATTTCAATAATTTGCTTTCAAAAAGGATTTTTTATCATATGATTTTAGGTCCGTTAATGTAACTTAGTCTATTTCTTTTGCAACTTTCGTTGAACTAGCAGTGTTGAATTTGCTGTAAAAGCAAATTGAACATATATCAGAGCTCTGGGTACAAGTTTATTGAATTAGGTTCTTTACTCCCTAATTTGGAACCCGTTTGGTTTTTCTGTAATTTTAATACGAAATTTTAATAGGGCCTTGTGTTAACACAGTTTGAGTCATAGTCATCAAAAGTTTGTCGTTGTTTTGAAAATGCATCAAGCAGCTTAGTGATCAAGACAAGCCCGTGGTGCGCTCGATTACATGGTATAACTGGATTAGGTCACAATTATTACACCCGGTTCAGTACCCACGAATGTAGTCCCAGTCTATTATTAAAGTATTTCTTCCTCACTCATTTTGGTGATGATACATGAGTTAGATTGAGGCATTCTTGGTATTGATTTAAAGGATATTGCTTATTGTTTAGAATATGAGCATTATGGTGTGGCTGTCTGTGTGTATTTAGGCCAACTGACCTCAGACCACAATTAATTTCCCTATATAGTCTCTACATTTGTTTGTCAGTACTGAACTTTCCACTGTGTCCAAATCCTAATAAATCATATGTTGCTGTAAAGTATCTTCAAAGATGAACTCACACTGAAGTTCTTGTCATAGGTTAACTGGCATTCTTCTGAGAGGTTGGACTGTAAACAAAGCAACGTGCAATGAGTCACAGATTTTACTTCCGGATCAGCACCAATGCCTCATTATTCACTGTGCACTGTCGCCAAAATACACACAGACAACCACACTATAATGCTCATATTCTAAACAATAACCAATTTCCTTTAAATCAATACTAAGGATGCCAAAATCTAATGCATACATCACCACCAAAATGAGAGAGGAAAAAATGATCTAAAAATAGACTGGGACTACATTCGTGGGTACTGAACCGGAAATATTAATTGTGACCTGATTCCAACTGCACGCTCAAGCCAAAGGGGGTGGAACTAAATACGTTGGGAAGTTTGTATTCAGAAATAAACAACAAGGCTAGTTGTGATTGGTGCATTATGTACGAGTGTAGTCTCTGTGAGACTTAAAAAATGTTGAGTATTTTGGCTACACGTGATAATGTTAAGTTATATTTGGATTATGTTTTGTAATTATTATTTTTTTTGAAAAATGTGATACACATCACGGAAAATGTATCACTTTTGATAGAATAACTCTTACCTCTGTCTAGTTTAGGCAGAGTTATCTCTCTTAAGTGCTGTTGAGTACATGGTTATGTCCTTGTCAAATTGACACGCTAAGATATCTCTTTCTGACAGTGTGTGACACTCATGCTGAAGCAGTGTAGAAAGTATATTTATTTCAGCAAACGTTAACATTGAGGTCGATGAAAAAACGACTGATACCCTGATACTATTTACTTAATCACCAGTCACCCTGTGAATGAGGGACTATTTACTTAATCACCAGTCACCCTGTGAATGAGGGACTATTTACTTAATCACCAGTCACCCTGTGAATGAGGGACTATTTACTTAATCACCAGTCACCCTGTGAATGAGGGACTATTTACTTAATTACCAGTCATCCTGGCAAAGAGGGACTATTTACTTAATTACCAGTCATCCTGGCAAAGAGGGACTATTTACTTAATCACCATTCACCATGTGAATGAGGGACTATTGACCTAATTACCAGTCACACTGTGAATGAGGGACTATTTGCTTAATCACCAGTCACCCCGTGAATGAGGGACTATTTACTTAATCACCAGTCACCCTGTGAATGAGGGACTATTTACTTAATCACCAGTCACCCTGGCAAAGAGGGACTATTAACTTAATCACCAGTCGCCCTGGGAATGAGGGGCTATTGACGTAATCACCAGTCACCCTGGAAATGAATGCATCAGAATTGAGGCTCTAGTGCATAAAGTGGTAGTAAAAAGCGACAATTAGTCTTACTAATGCATCAGAATGTATTCTATGGCAAGGAAATATACAGGTCTCTTAGCAGATTGATGTAATATATATACAAATATAATCCATTTCAGCTTGAAAGGGTATGTAATAGCAAGTAGGCAAGTGAGTATATTTGCTTATACTTATTTCATCATATAAAGTAAGTAGGTAAGTGAGTGTAATTGCTTATAATTATTTCATCATATATAGTAAGTAGGTAAGTGAGTGTAATTGCTTATACTTATTTCATCATATATAGTAAGTAGGTAAGTGAGTGTAATTGCTTATACTTATTTCATCATATATAGTAAGTAGGTAAGTGAGTGTAATTGCTTATACTTATTTCATCATATAATAGTAAGTAGGCAAGTGAGTGTAATTGCTTATACTTATTTCATCATATATAGTAAGTAGGTAAGTGAGTGTAATTGCTTATACTTATTTCATCATATATAGTAAGTAGGTAAGTGAGTGTAATTGCTTATACTTATTTCATCATATATATATATATATATATATATATATATATATATATATATATATATATGTATATATATATATCGTTTACATGAGTCAGATCATAGATTGACAAACAGCTCCTCTTTTCAAGTGTCATGCAATGGAAGGCAATTCCTATGTATTTTTCAATGAAAGATTATTTACTTCAAAAAATTCGCAGACTGTTTTACATGTATGCACATACAACTGTCAAAGGTAAGTAATGACTAATGACCTTGGAGGAAAATTGGATGCAGATTTGAATCTATCCTTCGCAACTTGGTAAGAGCAACAATTTCCCACCTTAAACACAACAGTTCCATACATTAAAGAACTTTGCGCTCTTTTTCTCTCTGTCTCTGTATGTCCGTCTCTGTGGCACTGTCTGTCTGTCTCTGTCTCTGTCTCTGTCTGTCTGTCTCTCTCTCTCTCTCTCTCTCTCTCTCTCTATATATATATATATATATATATATATATATATATATATATATATATATATATATATATGAAACCAAAAGTGTATGTGTACACACATTTCCATTATACTTATATTATAAAAATTAAAATCAAAGTTGAATTTTAGGCACATTTTGAACTTAGCAAATTCCGCTGTAACCTACGATCGGAATGTTTTCAAAGATATTTAAGAAAATGTGAGTGAAATAATAAAAGAACAAATGTACAATTAAATACTGACAGAACAGCAAAAAGAAAATGTTGCTTCTATATTCAGAATAGACAATGTTACATAATTACCATTTCTCTTCTACGTTTGCGTTTGTCCATTGAAAGATGTAATAAAGATGAAAAGGAAACAAAATGTAGAGAGTATAATATAAAATCAGTGCTATAACTACACAGCTTATCTAGACAGAAATTGGAACTATTCAATAAATACTGCGCTCTTTAAAAAAATATATATATAAAAATTTCATAGCTAGCATATTGTATCAAGGATTTCAGAGGCAATGAAACAATGGATGTTATGCTATTGTCATGTTTATGATATTTATTTTTCCAGATTTGCTTCGATTTCGAGATGATTAAAATCTAATGGATGAATGAACATACACAAATTTGAAAGATGATTAAAAGCTAATAAATTGGTAAAAAAAAATAATTATCAAGGGTACCGCATAGTAAGAAACAAATTTTAAAAAGAAATTAAGTACTGACTGGTTAAATGTGGCTTGGTATGCATGATCACAAGTCTGTTTAATACACCTGATGATGATATTAATTTTTGAGAGGTTTCCTTTTTTAATTAAAACCCAAGAAGCAATTTGTATAATATCTAATTATCACAGACTGCGTTGTCTAAAGTTAATTTTTTGCATTAACTAATTGTATTCGTCATGTGGTTGTTTTTCGTGACTGTTACTACAATTGTTCTTAATCTTTGCTACAGGTGTCTAAAATAATATCTTACTCTTCATTCATATACGAAAATAAATTATACTCGATGTCAACTGGAAGAATTTCGGAGTTCTGTATCTTGCCACATACCTATGAGAAATTATTAGCTTGCTGCAATTTTCTTGTGTAAAACAAGAGAGTACAGTAAAAGAAAGTCTGTAAATAAATAAATACAAAACTATAACAGAGTGTAGAATATGATACATTTTTATACGTTCGGTGGTACATAAAAAAATGGGGCTGGCATCTCAAAGTCTAACTTATTCCCTTTAACGCTGTACTGAGGTACGGTGTACTTTTAATGCGTGAACTACAGAAAAGCTCCAACAAAAATGTACTTGTCTTCTTGACACCCACTGCAGAAGCATATTATAAACAATGATGGTAGTTGTACAGTTTCAGCTTTTTTGATCCCCCGAAGAAGGATAGTTAATCCTTCAATTATCTTTTGTGTTTTCAGTGCGGTCTAATCGTAGTTTTTAATATATTGATGACAAAGTATGTATTTTTTTTTCATTTTCTTCAGAGAGCCTTTAGTTCGCCGGTTCTCTGTTAATAAAGTAAAACAAGCTAGACTCGCTTGTAAACCTCAGAGTCATGGACTTTAAGATAACAAAACAATACATTAAAGAATTAAGTGACTTGTTTTGGGTTTGTTGTGCATTCTTTGACAAAAGCCTATTCTAAATTGACCCTGGACCGTCTAAATAACTAAAACGTGCATCAAATTGTAGACAATAGAAACTGTGTAGGAATTGGCAGTAGTTTCTTTTCTTTGGAATATATTTGAAAGGGCCGACAATTGCCTGTTCTTTTGGTTTACACGAAGTAGATCTGACGTGCCTCTGGACAGGTACAGTGAAGGGGAGACTGTCTACTTCCAAGGAATTTTCTCATTTGCTCTAAAGGATGATGAGACTGTTTGCACATGGAGTTATGAGCAAAATGGGGGAGACAAATTTTGTCTGGCTAAGGGAGACGTAGAAGTGCATATATATATATATATATATATATATATATATATATATATATATATATATATATATATATTGTGGGTAGAGGGGATGAATGGATACTGCACACTGGGTGACAGGCGAATTTCTAGTACAAGGAATTCTGTTTGATAACCACACTGAAATAAAGTATGAATATCCACTGCCATCTTCAAATGCCCCTAACAACCGTGTTTAGAGTGTTGCTGTTCTGAGATGACACTTTCAAACCAAATGCTTATAATACTGTACATGGTAAGACATTACATTGTGCTATCAGAGTTTGTTTTAGTAGTAAAAACAATTGTAACAGAGACATACAAAAAATTCCACGAAACGGAAATAAAAATCAACGAGAATAAGGCCTATTAACTGGTGCCTAAGAAAGTGCAGATTCAGCTGATTTGCAATTATGATATTTTTCTCCGGAGGCATTACTTTGAAAGAGTTAAAAGCATTAAGTTACAACTTTGAATTTTCAATTAATACATGTTTAATGATCATGTATTTTAAGTCTTAACAGTTAATTCAATCGATGAAGCATATGACTACAGTATCGACATCGATGAAGCATATGACTACAGTATAGACATCGATGAAGCATATAACTACAGTATCGACATCGATGAAGCATATGACTACAGTATCGACATCGATGAAGCATATGACTACAGTATAGACATCGATGAAGCATATGACTACAGTATCGACATCGATGAAGCATATAACTACAGTATCGACATCGATGAAGCATATGACTATAGTATCGACATCGATGAAGTATATGACTACAGTATAGACATCGATGAAGTATATGACTACAGTATAGACATCGATGAAGCATATGACTACAGTATAGACATCGATGAAACATATGACCACAGTATAGACATCGCTGAAGCATATGACTACAGTATAGACATCGCTGAAGCATATGACTACAGTATAGACATCGCTGAAGCATATGACAACAGTATAGACATCGCTGAAGCATATGCCTACAGTATAGACATCGCTGAAGCATATGCCTACAGTATAGACATCGCTGAAGCATAGGCCTACAGTATAGACATCGCTGAAGCATATGACTACAGTATAGACATCGCTGAAGCATCTTACTACGGTATAGACATCGATGAAGCATATGACAACAGTATCGACATCGATGAAGCATATGACTACAGTATAGACATCTATTAAGCATATGAATACAGTATAGACATCGATGAAGCATGTGACTACAGTATAGACATCGATGAAGCATATGACTATAGTATAGACATCGATGAAGCATGTGACTACAGTATAGACATCGATGAAGCATATGAATACAGTATAGACAAAGTACACTATTTTTTTCAAAGCAAATGTTATGCTATAAGGTGGGAGCGTACAATCAACTTACTTTATTACCATTAAAAGATTTTATCAAACAAATTCGAGTAAATGTCAACATCGAAGCATTATCGACAGATGACGTGGAGTTTTCTTTATCAACTTATCGGTTTCATCATTAAATCACTTGCTAGAACTCTAATAAATGGCTTAGCAATTTACATTTGTTATTTCGCTGTAAATATATGAAATCTTCTGTCATAATTGAAAGTTGGATGCTATGAAGCAGTGGCGGCGCGAGGGTTCGAGACGCCCGGGGCAATGATTTTTAGTTGCGCCCCTACCGTGGCGCCCGGGGGCAATGTTCTTTAGTGGCGCCCCTACTTTGCCACAGAGAAGTCTTTATGTCAGTTGCCAACCTCCAACCCCACCCCCATCTACTCCCCGATTACAGCTATCAAAAAAGCTCCCGACGGCGCACCCCTCGCCCGGCACCAGGGGGCAATTGCGCCTCTCTGCCCCCCCCCCCCTTGCACCGCCACTGCCATGAAGATGCGTCTTCTATGCGTCTAAACAATGTTTTTCTTGAGGCGTAATAGAGAAGATATCGTTTAAAATAAATCACTTTCCATTTCCTGGTAAAATGTGAATGAAAACGCAGCTGAATGACTCACAAATGCGTGTGCCTATGAGCAGCTTTGTCGAGAACAGAATAAATGGCAAATTCTATATAATAGAAAGGCGAAATAAATGAAAATGTTTCATTAGAAACACAGTCGTAAAAGTAAATTTAGAAAGGAATGATGGCTGTGTGAATTTAATTGCCTTGTTAGGATTTTAATAATGAACCTCTTTTGGGGCTTCTTTTGACTAAAGAAAGAAAAGTAGTACGATATATATTTGTGTATTAGGAGTTTCAAAATATTACTCAATCCACATAGTCACAACTAATCTTTTGACGTACATGAGTAGATCAAATAGAGACACAGCTGCATTTTCCATAATTGAGAAATATAGTGAAACCAATGAAAGCGTGGTTTTCTAACATTACAAATAGTATGAGTAAAGATATTTTAAAAAATATGCACGCAAAAAAGGACGAAATTCAAATCAGCACATATCTGCATTATGTGTACTAAAATATACGGGTCTACTCTGGCACACTTGTTTAACCAATGCTGTTATTACTTTTGTTATGAATATAATCTAGCATTTGTTCGAAAGAAATTTATGTTTCAGATACTTTAACATGAAATACATTGAATCTGGCCTATCATGTGTCGTTAGAAATACACTGCAAAGTATTGCTCACAATTATGCCTCACCATATTGCATGTTTTATCGAAGTTGAACGCATCATTAACTCCGAGAATGGTAACAGACCTCACTGTCGAAACGTGAAGATTCCACAATTTTACCCTAGACATTTTAAATACCATTGAACTAAAAGTAAATGAAACTGGTGCAGTAATGTAATTGTTTCCATTTATATTAATATCTTTTCTAAAGCCATGTTCGACCCAAAACAAATCTTTGCATTCTGTCAACCCTTTTTCTAAGCTTGGAATATGTTTATGACTTGATTGTTCTAAAATGTATCGGAAGAAGACATTGCTCGACGATCAATATTCATAGACATTTTGTTTTTATTGCACACTAAGTAGTCGTTGATACATTATCTTTGTCAGGGATATCGTGTCATGGTGTATTGTGCACATTTTGCCTATAATTTGGTATTACATTATCCTTTGCTTTTGATTGTCCTTTTCAAATCTATTCTATTTCTCAATAAGTAAAGGGAAACGTGCGAACTTGTCTGAGCCTCATAGAAACATATTAGGCCAGTAAAATGTAACATTTCCACGTACCTCACAAGAAAACATACATTTCCTCGCTACAATAATCAGAATACACACAAATTCAATCTTGTTTTGTCATTCAAAGTGATGATATCTAAACATTTACTATGTCAAGAACCTGGACAGTTCATAGACAATTGTCACCATATTAATAAGTATGCATAAGCAAGCCCTTATTCTCAGCCATCTTTGGTGAATTTTTTTGTTATTGCTTATATGATATAAGTGCTTTCATTATCCAAATGGCCGGCCCGATCAAAATCGTGTTGTATGATGCGTACATTCACTTTTAAAGTACCACACCAAGAATTTTTTTATTTCTTTTTTTTTTTCCTTTGCAAGTGCTTTATTTGTTCTATTGGTTTCGTTTTATCCCTTCAAGATAATGATCACACCTACATATAGATGAAGCATGGAATCTTACACAAACGAGAAAAAATGTATAAAAAGCGTGACTCTTGTGACTCTTTTTCTTTCTTGTGCTTATACTCCTTGCAGTTAGTTTCATCACTAAGAATGATACCTCAATTTTCGCATGCAAGTGATGGTGGGTCTCATTCTGAAGTTATGTACGGTCACACTTGGACCGTACGAACGTCATCTCTAAGGCGCTTACCTACAGCAACGCGAAAGGCCATAAAAACATTCTTCTAATATCACTTAGCCGTCTTGCTTTCTTTCAATTATGGAAGGAAATCATGCCAACTGTTTTCTTTTGTGATCATATTTGAATCGGAAAACAATCAGAATGGAAACAGACCATTATCTGATATCACTTCCGATTCTACACTGCTGCTAAAAAAAATGGCAGTTCGTCTACAGCAATCACTACTTGGTGAAAAGCATGCACAAAATAACAGTCCGTCTACAGCAATCACTACTTGGTGAAAAGCATGCACAAAATGGCAGTCCGTCTACAGCAATCATTACTTGGTGAAGAGCATGTATAAAGTGACAGTCCGTCTACAGCAATCACTACTTGGTGAAAAGTATCTACAAAGTGACAGTCCGTCTACAGCAATCAGTACTTGGTGAAAAGCATGCATAAAGTGACAGTCCGTCTACAGCAGTCATTACTTGGTGAAAAGCATGTACAAAGTGACAGTCCGTCTACAGCAATCAGTACTTGGTGAAAAGCATGCATAAAGTGAAAGTCCGTCTACAGCAATCAGTACTTGGTGAAAAGCATGCATAAAGTGAAAGTCCGTCTACAGCAATCAGTACTTGGTGAAAAGCATGTACAAAGTGACAGTCCGTCTACAGCAATCACTACTTGGTGAATAGCATGCACAAAATGGCAGTCTGTCTGCAGCAATCACTACTTGGTGAAAAAGCATGCATAAAGTGACAGTCCGTCTACAGCAATCACTACTTGGTGAAAAAGCATGCATAAAGTGACAGTCCGTCCACAGCAATCACTACTTGGTGAAAAAGCATGTACAAAGTGACAGTCCGTCTACAGCAATCACTACTTGGTGAAAAAGCATGCATAAAGTGACAGTCCGTCTACAGCAATCACTACTTGGTGAAAAAGCATGTACAAAGTG